>PVJO010002739.1:0-136869 GCA_004026905.1 Hystrix cristata | reverse complement strand
ACACTATTTTTACCCCTCTCTCCTCTTGACAAATTGCAACTTTTTGGCACAGGATTAACAAGCACCACTGTCCAGTCATCACTTTAAAAGCACGAGCCATGTAGAGATAGTTATTATTACCATTAATGTGTTACATTTTTATAGCTTTCCATAGCTTTCTCTTGGCACTTAACTTTTAAATTATTTCCTCTGCATAAAAATTTTATAGCAACTGTAAGATCTTTGCTGACAGATGTTTACATGTTTAAATTTAAATGCTTTCCCATGCGGGGAAAACAATGGATTTTAATTCTATAGTTGGTACTTCGGTTCACGAACTTAATTCATTCCACAATTCCAGGAAAGATGTCCACATTTAGGTTCATACAGGAAAGATGGTTGCAGTCACCAGATACAGAATTCTCAAACAAAAGTGTTTGTGAACTGAGATAGCACTGTACAGAAATTAGAACCTTTTGTTCTCTCCAAAAATAATTTTGTGTGATATTTTGTAATTTGGGGGGGTTGTCCTTCGTCCCTTAGATTATGAACTGTTATTCTGTTAGTTCATTAAGGACAGTGGGACCCATGAGACCTTCTTACTTCCTGTAAATGAAGAGCAATTAGTGTGATGATTTAAGTTTCAATTTTCTCTTAGAATATTAACTTTACTTGAACATGGCTAAGTATAACATGGGATCATGTCAATCAATATTTAATATAATTATTTTGTCCATTTATCTAGCTCTACTTTTATGCATGAAAAGCGGAAATAAACACACAGAATATATCAGAGATGAGAAAAAAATAAAAAAGTAATACTAAATATTATATTACTGTTGTTTTTACTGTAACTAGTTATTTTGTTATTATTTTTCTGCAAGAAAATCATTGGAAACCAGAAATTGGTGTATATAAAGAAATACTTAGATGTATTTTATGTATTTAGAAACATTTCTTAAATCTTCCTTCTTCCCATGCCATTTCTATTATATGTAAAACGAACCAAGGAAAGCTGAACTTTAAGTATATAATTACTCTTATAAAAGAGCAGATAATGAATTTATATGTACATATATAGAGAGAGATAATATTGGTTGAAGTTTATGTGCATACACATATGATACTTATGTAAGTACTTATTATATTTTACATAATGAGTCATTATAACTGCAAATTCCTTTTCTAAAAATACTGTTAAATTGCTCCTATGTATTACAAAGAACGAATATTGTATTTTTTAATATACACATGAGAAAAGTATGTTCCACGATGTTATTTTGTTTTCTTTAGAGCTAGAATACTGATGTGCAATATCAGATATTTCAGCTGCAGGGTACTACATCTTCACGTGAGAGCAGTGGTCCCAAACCATCTTGGCACCAGGCAAAAGTTTTGCATAAGATAATTTTTTTCACAGAAGGAGAGAGGAGGAGTGGTAGTGGTTTAAGGGAATTACATTTGATGTATACTTTACTTCTATTATTATTATTATTATTATTATTACATTGTTCTACATAATTAAATAATTATACAGCTCACAAAAATGCAGAATCACTTGCCACTTACTGATGAGGTTTTGATGTGAGTCTGTAAGCAGTTGGAGTATTATGGTCTCTGTGCTGTCAAACCTCTGTGCTGATGTTAATCTGTTTCTGCAGCTGCTCCCCAGCACTAGCATCACAGCCTCAGCTGAACCTCAGATCATCAGGCTTTAGCTTCTCATAAACAGTGTCGAACCTCTGTCCCTCACAGTAAGGCAGGCACTCCTATGAGCATCTAATGTCACAGAAGCCAAAGAGCTGACACGTGGTTGACCTCAGACTGCAGTGCCAGCAATGTGGAGTGGCTGTAAATGTAGATAAGTGTCTCTTGCAGACTGCTCACCTCCTACTGCATGGCCCTAACAGGTATAGACAGGCACTGGTGTGTGGCCCAGGAGTTGGGGATCCTAACTCTAGAGAATATTATTTATGTTATTACTAGTTTATGCCTGAAGAATGAATTGGAGCTCAGAGGGGGAAAAGCAAAAGCATGAGAACTGAATCTTGTTTTTTGAAATTTATTTCAGTTTTCATCTTTCAAAGTTTAATTACATATATCATAAGCATGTAAATATTTTCTTACCTGGTTTTTTTAAACACAAAATATTACTGCCTTTTAGCAGCTTACATCTAATCTATAGAATATTTGTTGAAGTTTGCTCATATTTGGCATGCTGAGATATATTTTTCCATGAATTAATCAGATTATAAAATCTTCAGCATCTTTGTCTTCTAACTTTACCAAGGAAATATAAAAGCAGAATGTCATAGCTTTGGAAGGAATGACTGACTAGTGAAATACATTACTTTAGTTCCAACAGGTAAAGATTTGTTAAATGAGTGATTAAATTAATGACAATAATAAAATAATATTGAAAAAGTATATTTTTATTTGTTACTATATGTAGTAAAAACTAATGCTCTAAGTCCTGTGATGCTTCTGATCTTTGAAAAATAAGGGCAATGGTAAAACTGTCAGAATCTGACTGAGGAATCTGTTTAATTCATCTCTGAATCCAAGAATCGTTTACAGTGTACAACATGTTTAAGGATCTCAGCCAGATTTCAGCTCACAGTTAACAGATCTGGAAAACAAAATCTCCACTTAGTTTTAGTAAAATTTCATCTTGACTTGATGGCTGCAAATACATTTATCATTTTTATTTTCAGTTTTAAAGGCTCATGTTTCCATATTGCTGAGAAAGGACTGGAATAGGTGAAGGGAAATGCAGAAAGACTTCTTTGAAAGGCACTGCCATCGTCTGGTAAGACATCGGATGTTTTGTCCTGCAATAGTTTAATTTTGGATGCTCCGCATGTAGTGTGGCAGAATAGAGGTGCTCAGACTGCAAGCACTGAAGTGTAGTAGGAAGGCACAGGACTGGTTCCTCCCTACTCTCTGACTTCAGTCTAGTGATGAGATCTTTTCCTTTTTGCATCCATTTCAACCATGATATCAGCTGCCATGAGATACTCACCAAAGCTCACCTGACTTGATGCCAAGACTTTGCCTTGCACCTCCAGAATTGTGAGCTAAATAAGCTTCATTTCTTTATAAAGTTATTAGCCTCAGGTAAGTTGTGATAGTATCAGGAACACACTTACAGATGATTACCTGGATGAGGTAAAGATTGGCCAGGTTTTGAATACATTCTGAAAAGAGCCAAGACATTTGCTGAGGAATATGATGTGAGAAGAAGATAAAATTTCTAATTTTTGCACTAAGCACTGAAATTTGTAAGAGGTAAAGCAGATCCTCAAAGGGTCAGAAGATCATGGGTAGAGTTCAATTTGTTAAATTTGATACACTTATTAATCATTAATAAAAGGGTATGACATTGGCAGATGGGTTGGAATTCATAAAGGAGGTAAAGAGTGAATATATATTGCGTGTGTGTGTGTGTGTGTGTGTGTGTGTGTGTGTGTGTGAATTTTTGGCAGAGATAGTACGTAAAGCTATGAAATTGAATGGCATCAAGGGGAGACTACCTAAAAGAAGAAATGGTCCAACAGCTAAATTCTAACCCTAGCCTTAACCTTAACCCTATCTCTACCCAAACTATTCAAATGTTTAGAGGCTGGAAAAAGAAGTAAAAGAGAAGTAAAGAAGGAGCACAAGGTGGCAGGGAACTTGAGGAAGGCTATAGAGTCCTCTAGACCGAGTGAAGGAAACACAGCCATGGACAACAAAGTGCTGTCCTGTGCATATTAGCTGAGGACCAAGGAACAAAGTGAAGTACTGACTTCATAAAATGAAGGTGTAGATATCCTCATGGACTGGTGGATGTCAGAGACACACTGAATGAATTTAAGGTAGAATGAGAAATAATAAAGACAATGCACTCTGACCACTTTGAAAAAAGTTGTGCTACAAGGAAGACCAAATAAGGAATTCGGGTTGAGAAAAGTAAGATATGAGAATGACAATCAGCGCATTGCATGCTATTGAAAATGATTAATTGACAGCAAAAATAAGTTTTGATAGAAAAGAAGGTGGAAGAATTTCTGACAATGCCAAAAAGAGTATTAAATTTTAAATAACTTTTCAGATGTGAAGGGATTTTTGTTTCCTATTTTTTATTATTGTAAGTCCTTTGACAAGGATTTATAGAATTCTGAGAGACCATTTTTTTCTCCACAATAAATAACATACTTCACTTTTTGCCAACAATGTCTTTCACAAGCTATTGTTTCCTTCTTATTTGTTTAGTTTGTTCCTTTATAAGCACAGCTATTTAGAGTATTTTTAGTCCTTTCATTTTCCTTATCAAAGTGTGTCCTTTGACTGTCCTATACTGAAACTCTGTACCAGTGCTATCGCTGTGCTATAAAGTTTAATTATCTCTATTGACATACTTGAGTCTATTAAAATGGAAAAATGCATAAAATATACTGTGAAAATGTGTTTTCAGTTGGAATGAAAGTACATTATTATACCTCCCCAATTCCATCATCTGTTTTAGACCTTGTATTTAAATTATAGCTTGAATTAGAAAAGTGTCCACTAACTTTTAAACAAATTGAAGCTAAGACTATGTTCTTCTCTTACCAAAAGCACAGGAAACAAAAGCAAAAACACACAAATGGAATTACTTCAGACTAAAAAACTCCTTCAATCAAAGGAAAAAATAAACAGAGTGAAAAGAAAACCTACAGAATTGGAGGAAATATTTTCATACTATATGTCTGGTGAAGTTTTTAAGATACAGAATAGTTCAGCAACTCTAAAATCACAATAGCAAAAAATAACTTATATAAATAACTTCAGTAGACCTAAACAGACAGTTCACAAATGAAAACATACAAATGACCAACAGCTTTATGAAACACTCATGACTAGTAATCATCAGAGGGATCCATATCAAAAAGACAATGAGATATCATTTCACCCAAGTAAGAATGGCTACTATCAAAAAGATAAAAGACAGTTAAGTACAGGCAAGGATGTGAAGGGAAGGAAGCATTTGCACATTATTGGCAGTCGTTTAAATTAGTACAACTGTTAGGAAAACAATATTGAGATATCTCACAAGAATTAAAAATCGAACTGTTACCAAAATATTGGGGGTCAGCCTGGGTTGGATGCTGTTCTGCGTTGTGTGGTGGTCTCAGTTCTTGGATTCTCCCCCAGAATACTTTTGAGGAGGAACACAAGCATGACTTAGAGGCCGAGAACAGTAGTTTTAGCAAGCATGTTTATTGAGGAACAAGCACACTACACTTTAAAGGAGGATGACTTTCATAAGAAAGGATAGTACACATGAGGAAGTTCCAAGCTGACAGGGGGTGAAAGTACACCCTCCAGAAGCAAGGTGGGCGGCACCTGAAGAAGGCAACAGCAGCTTGTTCCTGTTTTGTGGCAGACTCTTGTTTTAGTAGAATTTGAGGAGTGGATCCAGGCCTCACTATCCTGCTGGGAGTTTTTGAATTTATATAGACATAGTCAGAATTAGCATGGTGGCCAAATCCCATCAAAATCACAATGTAAATGTATGTAAATGAGGGCTAATTGGTTCTACTCTGTCACCAGAGTTTAAGGGGGGCTTATGATCCAAGGTGTGACTATGTAGGATTAAAAGAACAATTCTTATAGGAGGAGGGAAATTGCGAGGGGGCAGAAATGCTTTTTTCAGAAAGTCTTGAGGCTGCAAACTCAAGAAATCAGGGCCATGGATGTTCTGAGAATTTTCTTTTAGGGCACTGCTCCTGGTTTTCTAGATCCAGTTAATTTCTGGCCAATTGCCTACTTTATCAGAGCCACCATACGATGTAACCGTCCCACTAGTGCTTAGATATCCAAAGGAAATCTGCTTGACAGAGACATCTGTACTTCTGGGTTTGTTAAAGCATCATTTACAATAGCCAAAAAAAAAAAAAAAGAAGAAGAAGAAGAAGAAGAAGAAGAAGAAGAAGGAAACAACCAAAGTGCCAATCATCTGATGAAGAGATTAAGAAAATGGGGTACGCACAACATGGAATACTATTCAGCCATTAAAAGAATGGAATCTTATTATTTACAACAACAAGGATGGACCTGGTTATCATTGTGTTGAGTACAATAAGGCAGACATAGAAAGCCAGATCCTGCATGATCCTCACTCATGTGGGAAATCTTAAAAAGCTGACTCCATAACGTTTGTACAATGGTGGTTAGTTAATGAGGGCTGGAGAGAGCAGAGTGTGAAGGGAGGCTAGGTAGTCGGTGAACAATAAGTACTAGGTTATAGTTAAATGAGAGTTAGAACTTTTGGTACTCTATAGCATAGTAAATAATGATAAAAATGATTATGATAGATAATAATGCACTGTGTATTTCAGAAAGGTAAAAGGACTTTGATTGTTTCCACCTTGAAAAAAGTTAAATGTTTGAGAAGACAAATACATTTAACTGATTTAAATGTTGCACAGTGTATTGAAACATTGTATAGTACCCCATAAATATGTACAATATTTATGTTGTTATGCTTCAGTTAAAATAAACGTAACTTTATAAGAAGGGAATAGTGGTGTTGCTGGGCATGGTGGTGCATGCCTGTAGTCCCAGCACATAGGAGGCTGAGGCAAGAGGATTGCAGTGAGCTCAAGACTAGCCTGGGCTACATAGTGAATGCAAAGTCAGCCTGGACCTATTTTCAATCCCCAGCACTGGAAACATAAAATAAAAATAAAGAACAAACAAGAAAAAAAGGAAATGAAATGTCCTGTTCAATGTAACTTTCTTCAAAGAAAGTGATAAAAATTTTTATACATAAAAGCATTCAATATTTATTTTAAATGAATTTTAATGTTTTTACATATTTATTCTCTGATATAATAACCAACTTTTTTAGTATAATTAGAATGTTGACCTCCTCTGTGAAAGCAAACTGAGTTGTTTATTTTCTCTAGTATTCCATAAATTAAATTCATACAAATGTATTCATTTGGATCCTACTATACAAGTGTTGAAACTATGCACCTCACATAACAGGTCATTGCTTAAACAGTGCATCACTGTACAACTATTGTGCTTTGTAAAGTACTATGTGACAAGAATAGGGAAAAAAAGTGTCATATATATAGAATATATCTTTTAATTCTTAATTTAAATGTTCTTTTTTCTACATTTGGAATAGGTTAGGAAATACTAATGCTAAAGTTGTCCTAATAAAGAAGGTAGGTGAAGAGAAGAAACCAATGAGCCAGAGAAGGGAAAACTTATCAGAATGTTTCCTATGTAGAGCCACAGAGTTTGCTAGAAATAAGTGAACATAAATTTCTGTAAATTGTTGCTAACTAATTATCTGCTGCTTGAGAAAAACTAGGGAAGTTCTTGACACGTATTTGTAAAAATGTTTGGGGTATTAAACCATGTCATTTACCACTAAATTAACAGGATGAGGCTTTGACAAGTGTGAAAAAAGGCAAACTTTTAATTGTTAAACATCACGTACAAGACAATATTTCTTCCTTCAATATCATGAATCGAACTAGAGAATAGTTTATAAGTAAATTAACAAATTCATTAACTAAAAATGATGACAATCATGAAAAGGCATACAAAAGTGGTGGTATCATTTAGGAAGGTGTCTGGTAAAACCAGAATACTTTAAAAAACAAATGCTTCGAGACTGATTTTATATAGAAAACAAACTAATATTCAAAATGTGGTATCTTTTAATTGCAATAATTAACAGATGGTTTGAACCAAAAAATGTGGTAAGTCACATAATGAAATCAAAGCGCAAATTAAAAGCGCCATGTTGTTTGTCAAAATTTAATGCTGAAGCATGAAGAGTAACTTCAATTTAATTAAAATACATTTAATTTTAAAAATTAATTATGAACCATTTTGTGTCAGTGAAAGAAATCACTTTATTTTTCTGATGAATTTTTCATACTTCTGTATGATTGGCAATTTTCAAAACAATACTAAGTAGACGAAATATTGAAAACTTCTCATAAATTATTTTGATTATGAAACATTGATCATTCTTTACTGTCAAAAGGAAAATATTAATTACAGTCTGGAAATTATTTAAGCAGAATATATGTCAAAATATGCTTATTCTTATATATAATAGGGATGGTTGAGTTTCACGACTGATTTTTACCTTTGAGCATTTTTATACAACCTCATTGTCATCCAATAGTAAATATCCAAAGAATTCTTTTAAAAATACAGCAACATCAAAACTTTGACCTATTTGGTCTTTAGAAGTAGAAGCAATAGAATATTAATTATTTTTAAATAATTATGAAATAGAATATTTTAAGATAATTCATTAAAAAAACACAGTGAAGTTTGAGATTGCCTTTCTGTGCTATATTTAACATTAGAAAATATTTGGACAATGTGATTGGTGCAAAAAATCAGCAAAGTGAAGCAGAGGTCTCAATTATCATACAAATGGAATTAACTACACAATGAAGAAACAGACATATATGTAAGCAAATTATAAATATGTTTTAGGAGTTCGCTAGAGACAGTGCACCAACAGGATGTGTGCATAGAGACAGAAGGGATTTATTTTATGGAATTGGCAGTAACCTGCAGGCCAGGCTGGCATGCTGGAGACCTAGGGAAGAGCCTGTGTCACAGTTCAAGTCTGAAAGCTATCATCTGGCAAGACTGCTTCTTGCTCAGGGGAGATCAATTATTTGCTCTTTGCGGTGCTTCAGTTAATTGAACGAGGCCCCACCCACATTTATGGTAGGCAATCTGCTTTGGTCTAGACCACCAAGTTAAGCTGATCTCATCAAAACCATTGTCATAGAAACATCCGGAATAGTCAAACCACATATATAGGTACAATGTCCCATCCAAGTTGACCCACAAAATTAACCATCCCATATGTGTTCTAAAAATGACCCTGAAAAATGAGACGACTAGAATTACATTAAGACCAGGTTTAAATATGATCATTAACTATTACTTTTAGATAGAGTCCTCAATATAGGAAATCACAAAGGATTCTGAGATTGAATTGGAAATTTATTTCTGAATTTTTTCTTTCACTTTATCTAGTACAAGCTTTGGCCTTCTGCTGGAGAAAACCTTAGAAGATCTTGACAGAAGCGAATCTCTTTCATTGGAGATCCTCAGAATTGCTCAAATCCTTCTCTTACTCTAGTTGGTATTACCTGTCTCAGCAACAATTTCAAAGTAATTCTTCCTCAAGACCCGAATCCTTCCAGCACATCTTCAGTCCTTCCTACTACTCACAGAGAAAATGTGTGTAATCGGTCAAAAATTCCTTTACTTTCCTTACTCTGATAACGATGAGTCACATCTCCACCTACCTGATAATGCCTCTTTTTTTCTTCTAACAGTGACAGATTTCTCCTATACTGAAAACCAGGTTACACAACTATATCCTAGACTACATTTCCTCCTGGCTTTACAAAGACTTTACATCTATCTTGAAAAATGTTTTTAGTTTTCTCTAACTAAAAATGATAGCCTTCCCTTGAACACACATACTGTACCCATGGCTTCATCACTTTTTTGCACAACTTCATCTCAAAAATAATTGTGAAAAATCTAGAATTGGTTTCTCCACTTTCTCTTCCCCATCCCGTTTCACTGTGGTCAGCTGCCCAGTGTCCCACTGTACATCTCCATCTGTATGTCCTGCAAACACCTAAAACTAAACTTTGCTAAATGGAACAAGTAAAATCACCTTTTTACAGAACGCGTTTATATTTCTCTTCTATTCCCTCAGAAAAATCATCACCATTTACTAGAATTAATATCCCAGTGTAACCTGGACTCTGGTCTATTTGAACACCACATCCTATTGATACTTTACATTAAATGTGTCTGTCTTAAACCCCACTGTCACTATAGTCATGCATTTCCTGTTGTCTGGACCACTGAATGATGTCCTAAATGATGTTGCCATCTAATGGAGGCTTACTATTAGGAAAAAAGAGAATGATTCCCTTCTAATTCCTTTTTCTCAATACTTTTCCAAGAGAGACTCTACTGATGTACATGAAAGCTGTTGTAATGAAGTGAGGGATTTTTAGACCATCACACAACCCTTATACCCCCATGCTTATAAAGGGAACTATCAACGCATAATTGTGTGTCTCATCTAGTGTCCCTCAATGTATCACAACCCTTATACCCCCATGCTTATAAAGGGAACTATCAAAGCATAATTGTGTGTCTCATCTAGTGTCCCTCAATGTATCACAAGATACCCAACAGTCTCTCTGGACATTGATGGCTTTGTTTTTCCAATTAGTTGTTCTGCCATATCAGTGATGAGGTCAGTTGAAAAAAGCTTTAATACTTGCCAAGGCTGGTGCCAGACAAAGTAGTTCCAGGACTAAACTGGTCTTTTCGTACTAAACCAATAGTGAAACTTCCAGTTCTTTAAATTTTCAATTCTTCTTTTTTTTGTTGTTTGCTTATAAAATCATCTCATCACTAATGACTGTTGATTGTTTTTTTTTATTTTTCATTAGTACACATTTGTGATACATAATGATTACATTCATTTGGGGAACTTGGTATATGAGCATATCAGATGTTAATCCTTTTTACTTCCCATTACCCTCCTCTTCCTCCTTCCTCTTTCTGTTTCTAGATCCCCCTTCCATTTGCAGGTCTACCTCCTTATTTCCCATAATGCATCTTTTAATTTGCTTTTTATTTATACTTTGGGTTTTCCATAAAAGAGAAACCATACAATATTTAAGCTTCTGTGTTTGATTTATTTTACTAAGCATTGTGGTCTGAAAGTGCATTCATTTTTCTACAAATGACTCAAATCTTTCCTTCCTTATGGTTGAGTGGTACTTCACTGTGTAAATACAGCACATTTTCTTTGTTCACTGATCTGTTGATGGACACATGGTCTGCTTCCAAGATTTTTTATTATTAATTGTGCTGCTATCACTTCTTGGCCTTTTGGCTAAGATCAAGTGTAATTGTGCTGCTATAAACATGGGTATTCATGTATCACTGTAATATGATGTCTTTAACTCTTTTGCAAAGATACCTAGAATGGAAATAGCTGGGTGGAATGGAATATCTATTTTTAGTTTTTGGAGGAATTTCCATGGTGATTTCCATAGTGGTTGTACTAGTTTATAGTGCAATCAAAAACCCTCGGCAATATTTATTGTTTTTTGAGGACTTGAATGTACTGATTCTAAATGGAGTGAGATAGAATCCCAGGATTATTTTAATTTGATTTTTTCTAGTGGCCAGGGATGTTGCACAACTTTCCTGTAATTATTGGTCAAGAGTATTTTTTTCTTCTAAGAAATGTCTATTCATTTATTGCACCTTTTTTGATAGGGCTTTTACTTTGGAGATTTACTTTTTTAAAGTTTTTATATAGTCTAGATATTAGTCCTCTCTCTGAGGAGTAGCTAAAATAGTTCCCCATTCTGTAGGTTGTCCCTTCACTTTGTTGTTTGTTTCCTTTGCTGTGTAGAAGCTTTTTAATTTGATATAATCCTTTTTGCATTATAAATAGGAACACTTTCCCCCGCTTTCATATATGCTTGACACAAGGGGTCAGATTTTTACAATATTTACTTCATATGTTGCCTACATTATTCCAATTTTCAATCCATCTTTTAATAAGTACCACTACAGGTCAAATATATTACATTAACTGAGGTGCAGCTCTAAAGTAAGTCACATATGTGTGTATTTGCCACTATCTATGGTTTAGTCTTTTATCACCATCTGTCTCTTAATTATTTCTATTTTGTGATCATCCTCACCTTGAAGATTTTCCCACAACATAAGTCTACTTTCATGTGTACAAGAGTTTGAAAATCTGTCTCATATACAGACTCTTGTTGTATACTGTCTCTTCTACCTTCAGCACTTTCTTTTCATTGCTTGGTTATACACCCTTCAGATGTCATACTAAATATAATTTATCTTAGGCTATAGAGGTTAAATGTCTTTCCTTTGTATCTGTGGTATCCTGTATAATGCCTATTACTGTGCTAATTGCACTGGATTTTCATTTTATATTTATTGGCAGACTCAATTTACATCTAATGCCATTAGAACAGCATCTTTGTCTTTTTGCTTCTATCCACAGTGCTTCGTGCAGTCAAATGCTTTGAATAACTGCATAATGCTTTTAGAGTGTGAAATACAAAAACAAAAATGACATTGGTGAGGTGGCCAAGAAATATGAATTGCTTTTTATGTCAATGTATATATATTTCCTTTATCTTAAAAATAATATACTTGATTGTTCTTGATGCTTCCATGATAAATCTGGTATAATGACATGTTTCTGTTCTTGCTGGTACACTCTTTTTCCATGCTGTCAAAGATCCTGTAAGGTCAGTTCATTCAAAATTTAATTCATGAGGTGCTTAATCTCCATATGTTCAGATAACCTGGGAAATATGATTTGTTGGTTATGTATGGACACCTGGATAAACTTATCTTCTTAAAAAATCCAAAATAAAAAGTTGGAGTGTAGAAAGTAGGATAACCTAATTTTAAATAAGAAAATAATCAGTGTACATTTTGTGACTAGAATGTAAATGCTTGTCAGAAAATAAAAATCTTTATATACCCATACTTTATTCAAGCACTGGCCTAGATTTTCTGATGTTTAAATTCAATTCAAAATTAAAAAAAAAAAAGTGAAGAACACTTGTTGCTGTAAATACTAACATACCATTTAAAATATTAGCAATAATATCTTGAAGAGTATATAAAAAATAACTCCATGTACTTATACTGAACTAAGAAGTGGGAATGAATTGCCAGTAAATTTGCAACTGATTGATAAACCATTTAATTCAACAGGTATCTGTTGCTCATCTTCCTTGTATAATTTGTTGAATTTGAGCTTAAAAAGTACAGGTTTGGGAGAAAGCCCAACACAAAGAGTTGCCAGTACCTACAGAAGAAATAATTTTATTTGCTTCCTAAGCAACTGCATAGATTATATATTCCTCCTACTAGCATAAATACATTTAAAACAAAAACACTGATAAATATGCACATTTAAAATAGTACATATGTATCTAATTTTCCAGTCCAGTATCACTCGCAACATTTTTATTATATGTAATTTCGGGCAATGTTATTCCGACGGCGAGTATTATAAACTCAGTGTAGAATATTTGCACTTGATACAAACTCCAGGAAAGTTACACGCTTGAAATATTGCCTCACCTGACAGACTGCATTCCATCTGGTTTTCAAACTAGGAGTTGTGGAAAAATGCCAGTGCACACGGCTTCTGTCCAAGCAACTCAC
The DNA here is from genome assembly GCA_004026905.1 of Hystrix cristata. Lineage (NCBI taxonomy): Eukaryota > Metazoa > Chordata > Mammalia > Rodentia > Hystricidae > Hystrix > Hystrix cristata. Next base: position 123,609 of record PVJO010002739.1, on the reverse strand, counting down.
TGATTTCTTTTATCTTCAACTAGTTTTGGTAACTTGATGAGGTCCCATGGCCATGGGTTATCCTTTCTTTTTCCCAAGCGATTCCAGTTGAGAGGAAAGCCGTTTCTCCCCTATAGCAAGCCTAATAAATTAATTAAGGCAATAAGTGTCATGCCATCTGCACCTTGTGTGCGAAGGACATTAATCAGGGCAGGCCTCCCAGCTGGTGCATCTTTAGTGGGGAGCCACCTGGAACGCAAACAGTTCCACGGATCAGTGGAGGCTCTCCACCATCAGCACGGGATACACGCGGGCGGGGCGTCCTGCAGGACGCTGCTCGGAGGGGCTCCTGTCCTGAACTGCATTCTGGTTGTACTTGCCTAAGTAAAAATTGCCCATATTTGAATGTACAATATATGCTGTCTTTGTTCCAATTTTGAAAAAAAATAATTAATTTTGGAAATAAAAGAAGACAAATTGCTTTCATATTGTGAAAAGAAATATGTAACATCAAAGTTACTTAACGAAAGGCTCTTTGGTTATGACATTTCAAGAAGCTGGCTAGAAATTCTGAGCATCCCTCCTGACAAGGACAGCTGAAATTTCTACAAGCAGCACTTAGTACTATAAATTTCCATCCTAGTACTTCTTTAGCTGCCTTTCATAAATTTCTTAATATGTATGCATTTTCAATTTTGTTCAGTTCATGGTATTTTCTTTTATTTGCCTTCAGTCATTCTTCTCTGACCAAAGTGTTATTTAAAAGTATATTTTTCACTTTCTTGGTGTTTAGAGAGTTTCTGATTATTTTTCTTATGATCTTTTTAATTTATTTCTCCGTTGATTCCATTATCCAAAAGAACATCCTTTGATTTCAATTCATTTAAGTTTGTTGAGAATATTCTTATTGCTCAGTATATATTATATCTTGGTATATGTTTATTAGCACTTGAATATAATGGGCATCCTTTGTTTTTTGGCAGAATGTTCAATACATGTCGTTAGATTCTGCTTATTGATAGTGTGGTGGAGTTTTTCTATGCTCTTACTGATTTTTTTGTTCAATTGTCTCAATTGCTGAGAAATGTATATTGTTTGTCAACTGTAGTTAAGGATTTGCCTATTTTTATTTATCTTCTGTTTCTTTGAAAATAGAATAAATATTTAGAAGAAATAGAAGCAATATTCCTTTGTATAACTTCATTGCTTCAATCTTACGTCTACTTGCTTTTGAATTGTTTTTTGGCCACTACTTTAAAATCTTTGTCAAGTGATTCTAACGTCTTTGTTATCTTTACACTGTTCTTATCTGAGTGAAGAGGTTTGTGTTTGTGTTTTTTAAGTATGATTAATTTTTTAAAAGAAATCTGGATATTTTGAGTACTCTGGATAGCATTCAAATATTCTGTTTTAGCTGATGTCCTTTCATAGCTCTCTGACATGAGAAGAGTACGTTGTGCCTCTTACTACCAGAGTCCCCACAGGGTCCCTACCAGCAATATGAGTTTCACGTAATATAAAACAATTGTCATGCTGACACAACAATGAAATGAATGGAAAAAGGCCCACCTGACTTATAAATCTGAATTGAAAAAAGTCTCTGAAAAACAAGAAAGTATAGCTGAAAGTATAATCAGTGTTCAGGTAGTCCTGCTCATAATGAAGATCAATTATTTAGAATGAGTAGAAAAAATGAACTGAAAGGGGAAATAGAAGTAGTTGCATTCATATTTTTAAGTGGAAACAAACATTGAACATTTTAATATTTCAAGTCCATATTAGCATTATATTATGGCATTTATCATCTTTGATAAAAGAAAAATAATTTGAATTATCAGTTATATACTTAGCCATTCAGCCATTTCAGTTTCCCTCAAGATATAGAACTAAGGTGAAAGATATCTACATTTACAGAAAGTACAAAATCTTTTATAAAAAAGAATATTTTTTATTTATAAGATATTTTAACATGAAGAAAGAATAATTATTGTTTATTTAGCAGTGAGTATCATACAATTCTCCTTGAGAATGTTTAAATTAAAACCGTATTATTATATCTATAAAAAGTGTCAATGATTCTGAGCCATGTGTACAACCTATGGAAAATTCATGTCCTTTTCAGCTCATTCCTCCACAGAATGAATCTATTATGCACTAAATCAGAGAACAGTTATAGCTTTACTCTATATCAAGTTATACTGCAGAAAAATACATGCATCTATTAAACTGAATATATATGGTGTCTTAGTTACTTTTCTCATTGCTGAGACACAATACCCAACAGCCACAACTCTAAGGAGGAAAGGTTTATTTTGGCTCAGTCTGTAGAAGGTTCAGTCCATAGTCAACAGCCCCAAGGCAGGGCAGTATGGCAGAGGGGCATGCAGAGGAGAAAGAGCTTATGGCGTGGTGCAGGGAAGCAGAAAGAAATAGAGGGAGGAGGGAAGATAAGATACCCTCCCGGCCACACCCCCAATAACCCACATCCCCCAACCAGGCTTCACTTCCCAATATCATAATTAGCTATTAACTGATCAGTGGACTAATCCACCAATGAGTATCATGCTCCCATCATCCAATCATACCCCAAAAGACCTACCTATGTACAAATTATAAAAACATTTGCATTCTACTATAATACACTGTAGACTATAATGGTTAAAAAAACAGTAACAGTGATAAACTATATTATTTTTCAGAAATATTCACTCTCCATCACTTCTAGATGAAGGAGAATAGCTCTTGTCTCCTCTGTTGTTAAAATTAACCACAAATTTGCTGCGATATCAGGTTGGCTAATGTATCTTGTGCTTTGCATTCGGGCTCAGACATATCATTCATGTTGAACACCGCACATAATAGAGTATGTTATTGCGATATGTTTGGAGTTTTACTCTTGGCTATTCTTCCATTGTCATCACAATGAAAAGCATGTGCCGGGTCTACCCTGCTGTCTAAGGAAAAGGAAGACAGACACCTGCAACAGAGCTGCACTCAGAAGCAGGGTGTGGAAACTTTCTATGCAAGCTTTTTAGCTAAATAAACACTGGCTGCTGCATTCCAGTGGGATTTTATGAGTATTAGGATTATATAGCGTTTTGTGACAATGGCTAACACATAGAGGTATCGTTTTTAGATGAAATTACACACATTGCACATTTTGGCAAACATTAATGAAAAATTTATCATTTAAATTTTAATCTTTTTATATTTATAAAATAAAAAAATTACATGCATTCCCACTAATGCCATCTTTCTCTTTTAATTTATACTCAGGTACTATTGACAATCACATTGATGTCATTACTGTAAATCATATAGTAAATGCATTATAGTTGATATAATGATACACAATAAAAGGAGAATGTGAACTTTTGAACCATAAGTTACTTTCTTCCTATTACAAATGTTCTGTTTTATGAGAACAAATCTTTTTTGCCCCCTCCTATTCTCCACTGCAATATTATTTATCTCCATGTTACTTAAATTCAGCCAATGTAATTTTATTTAAGAATTGGAAATTTGAATTAGTATATTTTAAGAATCACAATTAAATATTCTGTACATTGAAATTAAAAGACTAACCCAAAAGAAAAAACATAAAGGTGTTAGGAATTCTGCTAGTAATAGCATAAAACTTTTGAAGAAATAATAAAAACTTATCTTCTGCTTTAGGTCACCTTTGTAGCTATATCAGTTAAGGATCACTAGGAAGAAAAGAAATATATATCTATATATATATATATATATATATATATATATATATATATATATATATATCTAGATAGATAGATAGATAGATAGATAGATAGATAGATAGATAGATAGATAGATGGTCTATAGAGAGTTTCCAAAGTAGGCTTATAATGGCTGCCTGCAGTCAGGGGTGGAAGAATGCAAAATGGCCGTCTGCACAGTGGAGGACTAGAAGATCTAGGCAAGAGTCGAAAACATGGAAGCTCACAGCACATTTCCATGTGAGTCCCTGTCGCAAAGCTGAAGAGTCTACATATTGTCCAGCCATAATGGCTAAGACTCAAACTACTGCAAAAAAGGAAAATAAGACTTTCTTCTTTCCCTTTTCATTTCATCCAGGTTACAAGCCTATTGGTTGGTCCCATCTCTATCCAAAGTGGGTTTTCTCTGCTTGGTTTGTGGCTTACATGTCGGTCATCTAGACACACCCAGAACTGTGCTCCACTAATCCACTAGGCATTTCTTAATCCGTTGAAGATTGACAGCACAGTTAATGATCACAGTAGCTTAATGAATAAGTGAATTTGTAAGTGTTAATGCTGCATTTACCATGCTATAATCTGACAACAATAACATTTAAGCTTAATTATGTAACTTTATAAAAATTACCGCTCAAATCAGTAAAATCTTTGTTTAATAAAATACATAAATGTAGCTTAGCTCTGTTTCTACAAATTTTATAGTCATAATCTAACCTGTTTCATGATTCTAAGATTTCTAAAATATCTGAACCTTTCTATCATGTAAAGAGTGGGATCAAAACACTATTAAAATATATGTCAGCTGGGCATGGTAGCACACACCTGTACTCCCCGGGGTCTAGAAGCCTGAACAAAAAGGGTCACAGATTTGAGCCCAGCTTGGTTGATTTAGTGACTTAGCAAAGCCCTGTCTAAAGAAAAAGAAGTTAAAACATACTGCAGATTCAGCGCAATGTGAAGTCTTTAGAGTCAATCCCCAGCACAACAACCAACAACAGCAACAACAAAAATTTTAACAGGGCTGGATCTGTGGCTCAGTGCAAAGCCGCTAGGTTCAATCCCCAACCACATGCCCAGAAAAAAAAAAGCCAAGAGAGATATAAAGATCATTTTAAAACTAACATTTTTTAAAACTCTGGAACTATAAATATTAATATAGATGTTTCAAATCTCTTTTATCAATGACTCCTTGAAGTACCTGAATAAAAGTTTTTATACAGTTATTATTATATATTCAAGACATAATACAAACATGCATGACCAAAAAATTGTTTTAATAGTGAATATGGATATGAATAATGTGGACACTATACTAAACCTATTTTTCTTTGAAGATTTGATTATTCACAAAACACTCAAAGCAAAAGCAACTGCAAGAAAATACATGTAACTGACATTTTTAAATATCAAGGGAAAGTGTGATATTTGTGTGAAAACGATACTCGAATATTGATCTGTGAATTCTATCAACAAGGATAATAATGTAGGAGCTTCATTTTAGCAGACTGAAATAGAGAATGAAAGATGGTAAGATAGACTGTTCAAGACAAACATTTTTCTTCCCATTCATTTCATATCTATGTATATGACATAAATAACATTCATAGTCAAAATTTTTCTCAAATGTAACAGTTGGCCTCGTCTCATATATTTCTGGGTTTGATATATTGTAGTGCATTTTGTCATCCACCCAACTGAGGAAACACCATGTGTGACAAGAGAGAAAGCAGAAGTTATAAAATTTATTGCTTTATGACATCAAAACAACTAATATGATTCTTACTAACCTTCATCGGGAAATAAAAACTACTAGTTCAGGAAAGCAGAACAAAGTATTTTTACAGCAGATTCATGTCAGGACATTCACATGTCAATTTTCCTAATAATTTTGCAGTCTTGGATATATAATTCTAAAAAATAGTAACTTAATTTTCTAGACAAAGAGTTAAATCAACATGAGTGATACAAATTAAAATTTGATTAAACAATGAAGTATGGAGTCATTTTATCTGGTTGAATGCTAAAAGATAAGTATTATATTAAGAAGTAAAAATTAATATATTTGAGTCTTAATGATAAACATATTATAAATCTATTAATAATTAATTGAGTATTATAATTAATCATCACAATTTGTATAGAATGAATTAAAATAAGTAAATCTATCTTTCTAATGAGAGAATCTAGAAATGAATGTCAGATTTTTCTGTTAAAGTTGATCACAAAAGACTGTACATCATCCCTGAATCAAAAATAGGATTGTATTCTTCCTATTCCCATTCTTGATTCCATCCTCTACTCTCCTCCACTGCAAGATGGGAGAAGAGAATGTTTCAGTCAGGTAAATACAGCAAATTCAAGCAACACCTACCGCCTTAGTGAATGTTAAAATATCATCACACAAAATAGGAACCAAATGTCATTGAAATAATATATATGATTCAGAGTATTTCCCAAATATCCAGAATGTAAAGTATTTCTGTTTGCCACACCCCATTTGTATCTTCATTTTGGCACTCTAGTTAGCAAACGCTAATTAACTTTGTGTTATCACAACTTCTTGGAGTTATTTCTTTGATAAGCTTTTATCCAGTAAATTCACTGCAAAAAAAGAAGAGAAGAAGAGAGGGAAGAGGCAGGGAAGGGAAGGCCGGGGAGAGGAGATGAGAGGAGAGTAGACAAGAGGAGAAGAGAGGAGAGAGACGAAGTAGGCAGACTCTTTGAATAAACTCGTTATTCTGTATCATAATTCTTGGAATACTATTTTATTTTCCCTTCTAGATGCCAAGCACCTGCACTCAAGTAGCAAATCTTATTCAAAACCTGATATGCAGAGCTGGCGCACTATCCAAAAATAGTATATGCTACATGATTCTTTGGTGTATGAATAACTGGACCTCTTGAAAACGAAGGGAGTTTTTGAAAATTAGAAATTGTTTCTTTATTATAAAGAAATTGTGTAAATGTTCTATTTTACCCTGAAGACTGTATCAATTTTGTTTTCATTTCTTGTTGCCTTTTTCAATTTTTAAATTGTAACTTCTAGTGGATTCAAAAGTAAAAAGAAAACAAATTCAACAATTTTAAACCAATGACTAAAAAGCTTTTGAAAGAAGCACTTTTTTATCTTAAATGACTGGGCCAGTGCTGACTGAATCCTATCAGAACAGCTAAGTAACTAATATATCTAGACACTCAATATTTAGGAACACGGTGCTCACTTGTAATAACTAAATATATGTCTTTGAAGTAGTGTGGTGAGAAGGAATGTTGCACGTGGTGTCAAGGCTGCGAGGAAGATTGGGAAAGGATGCAGGAGCCTATTTGCTAAGTGCTCGTCAGAGAAGCAAAACCAGTAAGGTTTTGGCTCACATGATTACAGAGACTGGCAAGTCCATTTCTCTGGTGTTTTCCAGCAGGCTGGAGACGCACAGAAGACCTGATGCTACATACAGTTCAAATCCAGAGTACCTCTTCTAGCTCTCCTTATTCAGAAGACGTCAGATTTTTGTTCCAGGTCTTCAATTTATCAGATGAGGCCCACACACATTATGGAACGTCATCTGCTTTACTCAAATGCCACTGGTTTAAATGTTAGTCAATGCAAAATATTTTCCAGAAAAAAAATATCAGGAATAATGTTGTCCACATATCTGAGAGCCATGGTCAGTCAAGGTCATACACAGTATTAACCACTACACTCATGGAGTAAATTAATATAAGCATTGAGCATAATTATGCTCACTTTTACAAAGACAGAGATACCTAGATTAACATTTTAGAAAAGTCTTGTAGGTAGCAAGAATAAAGGACAACGTCCAAAAGGGAGTCTTGAAATTGGTTAAATACATGGCTTTAATCCAAGGGAAAGGTAATAAAAGACTGGCAGTAGGTTGGAGGGAAAGTAGAGGTTATAACAGGGAGAACTATTTACCATATTAAATGAAAAGGTGATTATTTGGATAAGGAAGGTAAGTAATTAGGAAAGATTTGTTATTCTGTATTGAAAAACTGGAAGTAAAGTTGTTCTTATAAAGATAAGACAAGCAGGTTGTAATGACACATTCTGAGCTCAATGTTATTTATGTTTAAATATCAGCAACTTCTTTTGCATGACCTAATTTAAGCAAAAGATGAAAAATAAATTTGACCAGGAACAAGCCAGGTGGCTGGGTACAATGCCTAGAATAAAAACTAATCACCGAAAAATTGGCCACTTAAAATATGTAGACAACTTACATTCCATGTGAAGATTAAAATTAACTAATTAGAGCAATTTTTCATCTATTCTTCCTGAGCTGAAAGGGTCTTTGTTCTGATCTTTCAAAAGATAATACAGTCTAGCCTTTTTAGCTGTCTAAAATATAGTTGAGAGTTATTTTTAGTCAACACATTAGACACATTGCTGTAGTCTGCATTTCTCATCAAAGAATATGAATAGGCTGTAAATGCAAAGTACAAAAACTGCCATGAACAAGAAGATTAATAAAGAAAGATTGTCATTTACTTTCAAATTCACATGGCTCATTTCAAATGAAGCTCAAAAGTATTAGTTTCACAGTCTTTGAATTAGACAATGAAATACATAATCTTAATGCTACTCTTTAAAAAAGTCTTTTCTATTTGGTCATATATTTTGTTTTATTCTTATGTTTTTACTTAATAAAAATCTATATATGCCACCCATACTAAGCATTCACAAGGAATTCGTTCTGAAATTTCTACTTTGTAAAATCAAAAAGAAAAAAATATTATATTTTAACAACATCTACTTGTGGAAAATTAACATGCTATCATATTAGGATTTTGTCACTCTTTAAAAATACATTTTGAAAATTTCTAGACTTTATTTCTTGACCAGACTGATTGTATACAATGACTTCAGGGAATTACAAGGAAGTTTAGGTTGGTTGTCTGACCAAAGTGGTTAGTCCCATTTTTATTTTCTTGCTGGTTACACCCCACATGACCTCTTTGGGCAGACTGCTCTGGGCCTATAACTTTCCTCAGCAGGCATTCCATGTTCCTGCAATCTTCAACTTCTTGGGGTCACCACTGCATCTTTGGTTTTATTTCTATATATTCAGACATCCACCTCTCAGGGGCTATCTGCCTGGTCTACCAGTCCTCACTTCAAGATCTGGATGGAAGTCTTCTGACACCACAGCTGCTACTTTCTGCGTGGCTGTCAGACCAACATTATACAGATGATACAAAATTCTACTACAACTAGGTTCCCTTGGAACATGGAAACAGCAATCTCTCCATCACTGCATAGCTGAACAGAGCGAAATGAATCCCGGACAACAAATTCACTATAAAACAGCTCTCAAGCAGGAGGTTCTCTTCTCAAACGAAAGGTTCACACATTTGTGCCCTTGATCCTGTGAGAGGTCAAGGCTTGCTGATTTCTGAGATACCTTCAAGGTATCTAATTGCCAGGGATTAAAGAATTTGGCTTGTTTTTAATATTGTTGATCTCTTCAGCAACCAGACTTACTTTGGTCCCAACTTTACACATGCTTCTTTTCTGACCAAATTTAAAATTTTTCAAATCTTTTGACTCTGCATCATGCTCCAGATTTTTACTATAAATCTGGCTAAAAGTAGTCACCAGTACCCATGCCACAACTTGAACTTTGTTCTGCTTTAAAATGTCCTAACCTAGATCAATTAGTACATATGTAGCCTATAAACTCAATTTCTCAGAGTCTCAAGATACGGGCAAAATGAAGACAAAGTTTTGCAAGAGTGTAATACACATGGGCTCTAATCCAACTTGCAATAAATTATTTTTACTACCTAAAAATTTTCTGAGCCTGGCCTTTACTGTCTGCAATCCTATGAGCATTTTGGTTTCATGATATATGACCAGAATCACTTATCAAGCTCTGCTTACAGCCTTCTAAGATTGTTCCAGCCCTATTCCAAACTCCTTCTGCCAAAAAATTTCAAATGATTCTGAACCACATGATCAGATATAGTCACAGTGACAATACCACTCTTGGGATCAATTTTCTGTATTGGTCAAATTTCTTATTGTTGTGACAAATATCTCACATCTTAAGAGAGGTGAAGTCTGTTTTCACTCATATTGTCAGAGGTTTTCATCATGGTCAGCAGGTTCCAAGGAGAGGAAAAATCCACAACATCAAGGGAAAATGGCATAATGGATTAAAGCTCCTCACTTCTTGGTGGAAGCACAGCAGAGAGGAAGAACATTAAAGAGCGATATACACTCCAAAGTCATGTTCCTTTCCGAGGTACACCCCTCCATCTGGGCCCAGTCTCCTAATTCAGGTAGGAACATCAGCGAGTTAACCCACTGAGGAGAACATTGCCCCATGTTCCCATCACCTTTCAAAGACTCTCTTGATCCTGTCAGTCTGAGAAGTAAGGTTCGCCTCTACAGTTTCTAAAATGTAATGTTCAATAAGGACAATCTTGTGCCATACTTGGTGGCTACCATCATTAAACCTTGAAAAGTGTATCAGTTTCCGTTTTGCACTAGATCTTTTTCCCTTACTTGCTTTTTGGACAGAGCAGCCTTAGCATAGTTGGTACCATTTTTATGATGATTGAACCAATTCACTAGTATTGCACATCTATTGAGATGCCACTGACGTGAATGAATCTGTTTGCTGTTCTGGGTTCCAAGTGACCCTGGAGAAGCTACATGATGTGGCTTAAACATGCGCTTAGGTGAGAACATTCTACGTGAGACTGAGAGAGTTAAAAGGTGGATTATTCTCTATTCACCTAAAATAGAGTGCTGCGAAACATAGTAGTTCAGATATCCCAGTCAGAACAAGCAGTTATGCTGGCTGGAAATATTCACTGTGAACAGTAACACTTCCAGCCATATTTTACCTCCTTACTTGCTGCACTCCTGTCCTGGGAATGTTCAGTGTTTTAACACATAAACTTGCCTTCAGGATCCATTTTCTAGGGAACCTGCTAAGTACAAAGGGGTTGAGAAATCCAAGTACCCTGGAATGTGGTACTTGCTTCTAACATTACAAACATTTGAGCTTAAAGTTGTGTTTGACTTCTGAAGTTGAAAACAAGAAAACTTGATGAATGGGCTCCCGTACTCTAAGGCTGTTAGAAAAACTGAAAAGCAAACACAGATATTTTAGAATGACAGATTTCAACATTAGTTGAATTCACAGCTTTCTTAAATCTCATGTGAAATGTAAGCTATCAATTCAGGCAGAAGGGGCAAATAAAATGTGTGTTTGCAGAACACAACCGGAAGATTCACAGACATTGAACTGACTAAGCAGCCTGTCCACTTGGTCTAAGGAAACTGTCCCTCTTTGGCTTTAACAATCCTACATGACTTCACAATGTAAGGCGACATAACTCTTTGCAAGGTGAAGCTAGAATTATGATTGTGTGTGACACAAGTGAATGTTCATCAAAACTCTCAGTGTTTGGTACCCAGAATCATTGTTTCTTCTACAGTGGCGTAAAACCACCCTCTAAATGAGGAGCTCAGTGAGCGCAAGAGAAAAGAAACCTGAGTCATGGAAAGGACAATAAGATAATGTGTCGTTCATACTGAAACAAGTTCAGGACTGTGAAGAGATAGCCAAAATAATTGAAATTATATCATCCCCAAAATATTTGTTAGTTGGATTTTTTGTATCAGTGGGCCCATAAGAGCTCTTTCAAACAATGCTCTCGCAGAAGATACATTACATAGACAACTATAGAACTTCAAAATAAATCATTAAAACAGTTCAAACTCTCATAATTTACTCAGCACTTCTTCCCACGCTGTTTTAAGGGCTAATTTTTCCACGCCGTTGTGGAGGGCTAACTTATCCTCTCTAGCATTTTTCCTCTTTTCTGATTCTTACCTGCCATGAAGTAAGCAGCTTTACTCCACCGAACAACTCTTCCATGATCCTTCTGCCATGTAGCCTGCCAATCATAGTTGAACCCTGCTAATTATATGCAAAATTAAATGTCTCCTCCTTTAAATTATGGGTGTCAGGTATAGTGTCCCAGTGACAAAAAATCTCAGTAAAATATCAAATCTAGTACCAGAAAATTGGGGTCATTGTGAAAAGAATTTGGAAAAGTTTGGAAATGTGCCCAAGAATGTTGTTTAAAAAAAAAAAAAAACTTGATGACTAATTTTGATTGGTGGTCCAAAGACCAGAATGTTAATAGGAATCCAAATAGTAAACACTAGACATGGAAAGTTTCAACTGGGAAATACACCTCCATTAGCAACTGGACTAGAGGCCATTTATGTTACCTGCAGGTGGCACATTTTTCCACACTTTTCCTGTATCCTAAGACTTTGGGGGAAACTAAGATTAAGGGTTTTGGTTCTCCACCAAATTGATTTGGTGGAGGAGATGTCACAGAAGTATAAACTGTGGTATGGGTACTACTGGCTGCTTTGGGACAGATTTATAAAGAAATTTGGAGATAAAAGGCAGAAAATAAAAACTTGCAAAGTTTAAATTCGGCTCAGAAAGAATTAAAGTTAATTAAATCAAACAAATTTGAGACCAAAAGACCTATAGTTGCTAAAGAGATTAGGGGCACTACAAAGAAACCAAGCACTTGGTACAGGGATAAGAAGAAAAATGCCTTGAGGGCATTTGATGAGGTAGCAAGACCTAACCCATCACAGAGTAAAATACACACAATTGTAGGTTTTTCACTTGAGAATAGAGCCCCCGAGCCCCCGGCTTGAGGACTGTTTAGGGAACTGCTTCTCCAGTTTGATTTCACAGTGCTGTCCATCGGGCACTCAAGCCACGAGAGTTATGGTCCAGGGGAGCCTGGCCGCTCCCTGTACTCTTGGCAGATCTTGATGTCATTCATGCCAACATGCATGATAATAATTGTGCATAATAATTCTGGGCTCAGAAAGGTTTCTATCCAGGTTTCGAAGGAAGGCCTGGGAGGCCATGCAATATGGCCCCGAGAAGTGGGGAGCAGAAACCTGTGAGAATGAAGTGAAAGCTGTGGTGCACACCCAAGGAATGTGGAGATACCGGGAATGTGGAAAGTATGTGAAGAAAAGCTGCAGACTGTGCATGGTCCGCCCATGAGAAAGGTCATGTGAGCTGCACCCACCAAGACCCTAAACCTGGGGCTGGCCAAATCTTCTAGAATTCACATGTCACAACAGATGCTGGATTTGGAGTTACAGGATTTAGTATTTGCTCTCCTGGTTTGGAGTCTTGCTTCATGCTGATTCTTTCCTAGCCCCCTATTCCTCTCTTTTGGAAGGGTAGCCTTTACTTCATGGCATTGTACCTTAGGAATATGTCATTTGTGTTATATTTTACAGAATGTCACAGCTAAGAGTTCGGCCTGAGTCGCAAAAGAAATTTTGCATTAGGCTTTTGAAAAAGGTAGGAATTGTTAAGATTTTGGGAAAGAGAATGTTGAGTTTCAGCTTGTAGGCCAGATAGTCGTATTAGGCAGAATTATGAACTTGCTCTCGTCACTATTTTGCAGTTAATTATGGTTTAAGCAGACGCATTTGGGTGGCATGTTGATGAGGAATGGGATGTGATTGTCAGAGTGGCAGCTTGACTGGCTTGGGGATCCTCCAGGCGATTAGTAGAACACGCTCCTGATTGTCTCTGGATGGGTCATGGAGAAAAGGCCTTACGGTTTGTATACGAACCCTAGCCCCTTCCTCTCTAGCACTGTTCCCCTACTCTGCTTCTTGTTTGCTGTGAACTGAGCAGCTTTGCTCTGCCAGCCCCTTCCATTAAGATGCTTCTGTCTTGGAGACAGTGGACTGTGAAATGAATCCCTTGAATAGTGACCCAAATTAAACATCTTCTTATTTAAGTTGTAAGTTTCAGAATATGTCCCAGAGACAGGAAATCTGACAAAAACAGCCTCACTATTTGCAATGTTTGCTTAAATAGTTGGCATTTTCTTATTTGATTACATAGTTCTCGATTATGTTTTTATAAATGATAATAAATACAGAGGGGTTTGTCCAGAAAAAATTTCAATAATATGTTGGTTGGATCTTGGATTGATATGCACAGCATCCTTCATAGTCTCAAACATATCTAAAACTGTGTAAATCTTAACCTGGTGTCACAACGCATGCCTTTAATTCCAGAACTCTGGGAGGCTGAGGCAAAAGCATCCCAATTTTCAGCCCAGTCTTGCCAAATTAGCAAACCTGACTCAAAAAGGACTGGAGGGTGTGGTTAGCTCAGTGGTAGAGCAAGCACAAGACCCTGAGTCCAATCCCCAGAACCCCCTCCAAAAAAAAATGTCTGAGGATGTAGCACAGTGTGAAGGTACTGAGTTCAATCAATAGTAATCAAGCAATGAATGAATTGATCAATAAATAAAATGAAATGAATAAAATAACATTGCATAAGTCTATTAAGAAGACTTCTTACATAAGGAATGATATCTCGAATATATAAAGATCTCAAAAAATTTTACTGCCCCAAATGGAAGACCCAATCAACTATGGAGAACTGAAAATGCATAGACACTTCTCCAAAGAAGAATAACTAATGGGGAATAAATAAGTAATAAAATGTTCAACATGCCTATCCACTACAGAAATGCAGTTTAAAACAACATCAGGATTCCATCCTACTCCAGAAAGAATAGCTATCATGAAGAAATAGAATAATAACAAATGCAGGCAAGGTCGAGGGGGGAAAGGAGCCCTTACACACTGGAGGGGATGTAAATTAATATAGCACCATGAAAAACAGTATGGAGATTCCTCAAAAACCACTAAAAGTAGAAATTCCATTTGACCCTTATATTTCCCTTCTAGGTTATCTTACCCCAAAAATTAAAGAAATCATATTACAATGATAAATGCATACCCATGTGTGCAGCAGCCCAACTCACAATATCTAAATCTCGGAAGTATCCCACATGCCCATTAACAGATGAAAGAATTAAAAATGTGATATTCATACACAATGGAGTGCTATTCTGCAATAAAGAAGGATAATTTCAGCTATTTGTAGGAAAATGAATGCACCTTAATACCATAAGGATAAGTGAAATAAGTCAGACACACAAGATTAAATATTAAATAGTTTCCCTTGCTTGAGAAATCTAAATATAAATGAATTAAAGATTGGAATGAAAACTAGATAATAGAAAACATGGAAATAGATCTTTTGCAAATGGGAAGGGTACCACCAGATGGAGGGAGGAAGAGAGATAGAGGGACCAAAGAAGGATGGTAGAGAAAGTGGGAGGGAGGTGAAGGGAAGTGAACTAAGATGAGTTATGTATTTGTACCAACTCTCCATGATGAATGTAACCATTATGTACTACAAACAAATACACGTATAAATAAAAATTAAAAGACACAAAAAAACCCTAATGGAATTTGGGTGCAATTGCTCATCTATATCCTGATATTGTTCTTAATGTTCTCAAAATATGTACTTTAAACTTATTAATGAAGTTATTTTGCTATTAATTTAATTTGCCCAAGTAATACAACACATAATAAAAAATATTAAATTTAAAATCTGGAATAAATGTTTTGTCAGAAGGAGATCAGCATGATGGATGAGAACAACGACTGGTTATCCTGAGGAACCTAGAACAAGTAATCATTCTAGAGGTAAGAGAAAGAAAGACAAGCTGCTTTGTCTTGCAACAAGATCTATAAGCAATGTCTCTACATTCTTTTTTTTTTCTACATTCTTAATGTATTTTTACATGCTATCATTAGCCAATTTATTGTCTATTTTTATAATTCAGTTTATCTTTTCTCCATGTTTTTCACTCAATATTTTATACAGGGAGTCTCGGTAAAAGCTACCTTTCTTTCACCCATTAATTATAGAATATTAAAATTAGAATAAATGTCCCTCTGTTTCTCTAGAAATCTCAGATAATCCCTAAAGATATGGCTGAGAATTTTAGTTGTTCCCTGTATGAGATAACATTTTCGTTACTCAAATGAGAGTCACATATGTCCGCTTGTACGAAGAATTTATGTGAGAGTGAACTGTCAATCGGATGGACTCCAGGATATTTGTTCATTTTGCCACTAAAATTTCTGATGTATTTTATCTTCTATTGGGATTATTTCCAACAGATGAAACTTTAGAGGGCAATGGGTCAGTTCATCGTCCACTTCCTCAGAGCTACGGTGCCTGAGCATATCCCAGGCATCATTAGCCAGTTAAACCTGCCTAGATTTTTGAAACACTAGTCGGTGGTTGAAATAAATTGGAGAAGTAAAGACTCGCACATAGCACTCCAGCAGCATGCTGGAGTTCCTAATGAAGAAGGGCCAGAACCAGCTCTGCTGGGGAAGCAAGTCAGACTGTTTAACATTCAGTGTTCGCAGTAGGTGAGCTTTTGGTTACTGCTCCCAACTGGCCATTCTCTGTCTGATTCTCAGACCCAAATTGCTAAAAGTGAGACACTTAGTATTATATTAGCACATTTATTTCCCTTTCGAATAACAGAGAATTGATTCCTGTTGCATCCAATTATGAATCCTTATATTTAATATTATACTAATGATTGCTATAATTAAAACTAATGAGATTTGGAAGTGTTTTTTATACAATTAACAAAAATATGATTTTATCCTTATACAACTATTTTTTAACATTTTTATCTTATTATACAGGCTTAGAACAAAAAGCAATAGTCGTTGCTCATTAGATTCAGTTATTCTTTAAACACGCTCCTATTATTTCTGCATAGACCAGTCACCATACTTTGCATTAGCATAAATAAGGTAATAGAATAGATTTGGTATTTACTAGAGGTCATTTTTAACTGTCCTGATTTAAATTTTCTCTTAGCGTATTACAAATAATTTTTCCAGGAATCTCCCTTAGACATTGTTTCTTCTCCCCAAGAAGCTTCAAACTGAACTACTATTAGAGCTCTCTCAACTCTCAGTGATTAACTTTTCATGGTGCAACTGCTATGTACCCCAAGCATTTTAGAACAACTTAGTGGAAGTGTTTCAGATGACGTGGCACGTGTATTTCCCAGGATGTGTGAATTTCATCCTCATGTAAGAATATCTGGTGAACAAAATCTGCAATATTTTTAAATAGAAAGTTATTTTTAATCTCTGGGTAGCATTAATACTAGTGTTTTTCCCAATCCAACTAACAAAATACATAACCTGAGGAAATATTACCTAACAAAGAAGAGGGATTTTTGCACCAGGATTAATGGAGTCATTTTGATTTTCAAGCTATCAAGAACACAACTCCATTTATTCAGGTCTAAAGCAATTGAGAGGAGTTATCATAATTTTTTTACAAAGGTAAATATTTGTAAGCTAAATTTGCTTGATATTTTTGAATACCGATTAAATAACAGTATCTATTGTTCATGGGCTTTTCTCAGCTTTTTCAATTGCTTACTTTAGTTCATGAAATTATTTTACAATCGGTATCTTCATAGGACAGACAACCCTTGGCTAAGAATCAGCCTTTTTAAAAAGAGTTAGCCCCATCTCCACAATGAGAAACTCAAGAAAAAAATCTGGGTCTAATTTTTTTGCTCCATGCGTAAATTGGTTAAAATAACTGGCAAGAATCACATAGATCTACACAGGTGTGTGAATACATTTCATTATGCCCTTTTTCTTTGATTCTTTTGACTCCAGTGACAAAAGAATTTGCCTACCCTCCTCTCTATTCATTCCATGCTGATTTTTCCACCCTGCATGATGTTCACACATCATTTTTGGGTATTTCAATTAGAATTAATTAGAGTACTAGTGTTTTTAAAATAAATTATCATTGGACCACAGTCAGTCTGATTGCATCAATTCGTGTGACATTTTGCAGTGATAATCTGTCATTAACTTTCCAGTCTAGCTTGTTTTGTTGAATGACATGTAATAAGCTTTTAAAAATATGAAATGCAACAGTAACTTTATGAAGAACTAGAAAAGCTATGTGTAGTTAGGTAAGCTGCATAAGAATAAAAAAGTTGGATTAAAATTAAGTGGGGTTAAATTTCATGGTGCAATGTCTCTAATTATAACTATTTAATATTTACTATTGCTGCAACACAAAATTTTGTATTATGCAGTTTTGCTGTGTACAGGTTTTGATGCCAAAAATAAAAAAGAAAAGAAAGCTTCAGGGATTTTACCTACATAATTAGTGCTATTAGTGTAGATTAAAGTGCTATTAGTATAGATGAAAGAGCTAAACTGAAGATTTAGAAGGAGGAAACTAATTTAAATTTTGATTAAATGTAACTTTAGGTGTATGTGTTTTGGTTTTTTGTTTGTTTTTACTGGTTATGGAGCCTGGGGCCTTCACAGTACAGATCTAACTGGATTCAAAGGGGTAGGATTTCGGCTTAACAAGAGTTTATTGTTTCATAGCAGTTGTAGGTGAATTCTTTATATTTTCATGGTGATATATGTTTTCTTCCTCATAAATGCACTTCAGAATATTTTAATAATTCATTAAATCTTTGGAATAAATTCTAGAGTTTTACTTCCTTCAGAACTTTATATTTTTTCTCTCCTATATTGAAAAATAATTCGGTATGATATAAATTGTCACCTGCTATCATCATTTTGATTATATCACAACAATTAAAAAAAGCCAATTATGCCATGTCTTGTAATGAAATATTTAAAAATTTTCATTATAGTTAGTATCAAAAGTAAACAAAGTACGTAAAATTGTATAATGACTCTAGATATTCAGTTGGATCAGTTGGATCATTAATATCATGATGTTTTCTTGCATCACATATTTAAGGAATATTTACCATTTAAGAAATTTTTAAAAATCAGCTGAATACAAAGTGTTACAATTTCTCACATGTGTGAAAAAATGCAATAACTCCTAATAAACACTAACTTAGTGTAAACTATTTAAGTATTTAAATGGCTATTTGATACTATTATTATTTTCCAGGGTGAGGTGTTCCTGTGGAACACTAACGTATCTAGTTCATATGTACATAATTCTGCATACTTCCATCTGCATGTGTGTTTAAATCACAAAAGGAGAGTCAGTGAAAGATCTCAAGTGAACATTTATGAAGTATGTGTAAAGAATAAAATAAATAGGGAGAAACAGAATTTTTGGAAAAGGAAAATGGATTTGAAGAAACATGGGATTTAGAAATCAGTAAGATAAAATTTTTCAAGAGCAACACATAGGTAGTTGAGGTTCTGACATTGCTCAGATCTGCGTACAGACTGACAGACCTTTAGGTCACCAGGAAGGTGGACAGCAGACCACTTCAACTGTCAGCCCTCTCCAGAACTTGGCCCCTTTTAGCACGCCTGGACCAAGGCCAGATCCCCAGTTTTAGGACAGCTGCATCTTATTGAGTCCGTGCCATGAGAGTGTCAACGCCCAAACCATCAGCTACGATGCAGGACCCCCCTCCTGTGGACACCCCGGTCCCAGTGCCCTCAGGACACTCGCTATTTGCATCATACCTTCCCTCCCCTCTGCCCTGTCCTGCTTCCTTTTGCTCTGTTCTAGAAGTGAAGTTTCCAGGAGCATGTCCCCAAAAACCTGGGTGTGTTTAACTATGCAACTGCAGTCCATTTCCAGGACAATTTGTAACATAAGCATTTAGCAGTGATCAGGGGATTTCAAACAGGTGACTTCCAATGAACAAAATAGAGGCAAGATTGTTTCTCACGTTCTTGAGAGACAAATAGATTTATTTACTTCAAGAAAAGGAAGATAATATACAAAGAAGAGGAGTACTAGAAAGAGGGAAAGGGAAAAGCCCAGGAAGGGAAAAAAATGGAAAGAAAGGGGCAAGGGAAATCATGGAGAACTGTAAATAAACCTGCTGTAAATACTGATGGAGGGAACAGAAGGGCGGGGTGGGTAGCGCGGAGAGAACCAAGAGACACCATGTACAGATACAAAACAAACATGTTAAATGTGATCAATATGTGGACAATGTACCAATACATGTTCTTGGTTAAACAATTAAAAAAAAATAAAAATTTTAAAAAAAAGACACTGGTTTGGGCTTAGAAGACTTTTTCTGTGCAAAATTCAGAAACCACCCGCGTTAAATTCTGAGTCTTGTTTCCCTCCACATCTCTCTTTGTGAGAATGTGTTTGGCACGGAAGAAGCACAGTGAAACCTTGTGTCTGCATACACAAACAATTTCCTGGAAGAGTCTACGCATTCTAATGTAATGCAAACTACCTATTTAGTGTTGACAAGACATATTTTAAATATTTTACCAAATGCGAAGACAAGAGCAAAACAAGGTGCCACGATAAAATATTTACCATGATAGCACAAAATATTTTACTGAGTATTTTAAATCTATCTTAGATTGGTAAGCAAACAGGTAGTTAAAAGTTAAATATTAACATTAGTTCAGTCCATATGATAAAGTGAAACACCAAAGAAGGTTCCATTTGCTACTTTAAGTATCATTTTTGTATTTAGATATAATTAATTCTCAATTGCCTATTTTCACTACAAGATTTGCTTGCATATGAGAAGAAAGAAAGGAAAAGATACCATCTACAAGTATTAAAGCTTATAAAATAGGCTATTACTGTTGTTATTCACATAGACATTTAAAACTTTATCCCTAAGAACATTATTCTGGCAAAACACTCAAGTATAGATTAAATGTTCAAGTAAGGGTTAGTTGTACCATCTATTGCTTAATGGATACTTACTGAGCTTGAGATAATGATGAACTAAAAACTAAAGACAATTCTTTATGCTTAACCCAATACTATCAAGCTTTATTTGAAACAAAATGTTCAAGTGTTAATTGACATTACATAAACTGTTTTTTGAAATGCTTGTTTACAAATCCTGATGTATATTATGTATATTTTGCTCATGATTATCCTTTTTTCTAAACAGCCAATTTACGTTTTCCATATTTTGATGAGAATAAATGTTAGCTTCTGGCATCTGTAACTAAAGGGAAAACTAGGCAATGTATCTTTCCTGAAAAATAGAAAGGAGCTGGTATTGAAAACTAATGAATTGATTATTTTTAAAAAGTAATCTGGGGGCCGGGAATATAGCTCAGTGTTTGGAGCTTTTGCCTAGCAAGTGCAAGGCCCTGAGTTTGATCCCTGGCACCAAAAAAAAAAAAAAAAAAAAAAAAAAAAAAAAAAAAAAAAAAAAAAAAAAAAAAAAAAAAAAAAAAAAAAAAAAAAAAAAAAAAAAAAAAAAAAAAAAAAAAAAAAAAAAAAAAAAAAAAAAAGGTAATCTGGCCAGGATATTTGAAATCTAGTGTATTGAATGTATAAAAACTTTAGAAACATGACATACAAGCAACCTTTAAAAATATTAAGTGTTTTATGAAAACGAAGCCCTTCCTTCTGTTTGGCTAAAATACTGCATTCCACAGAGAATATTGAAAAGTTATAATTGCATGCAAAATAATCCTTCGCCTAGTATGAATTTCCTAAGAGTTAAGTAAAATACCTCACCCTAGTTTCATATTAGTCATCATTAGCTTGAAAATCTGGTAGATTTCTCACTGTTTTATGAAAACTGAGCATATATAATATTTAATCAATTATTCAAGACAAAAACTGTAGGGGAAAATTATCAAGTTTTTTATTAAAGAGGAGAACTTATCCAAAAATAATTTGACAGTCCAGTTTTTCCTGTTATGGACATAGAATCAAAAATAGAGTAGAAATTGAGAAATTCGTTTCAAAATAACAGAACTTTGTAACTTTTTGAATTATGAGGAATAAAAAAGCTTTAAGAGATTTTCCCTGTTCTCTTCTCTGTGCTGCTTTTATTTTTATTTCTCCTTTGTTGCTGCTATTGTACCCTGCAAAGAACTGAGGCTCTGTCAAGGTGTTGAATGAGTGATCTCAGACGCAGGCGTATGATTCTACGAAAACAGCCCTTTAGAAATGTCACTTTTATTAGGGCAAGCCTATTTCCAAGTAATAGAGCTAGCACCTAAAATTCAAGAGTGCCACGTAGCAAATAGATGAGAGAAAATAAAATCGTAGTAGATTAAGATTTATAGGCAAATAATTTTCTACCTGATTTGTATTGTATTGTCTTGAGCTATAGCATTGTCTGTATGCTGCAGGTAATTTCAGCCACAGATTTATGTCTTCATCTAATTTAAAAGTATGCCTTCATAAAATGTCCATTTGCTTTATCTCCCTATAAAAGTGACTTTTTTTTCTATTTCTTTATGAAGGATTAGGTTTAAAAAAGAGCTTATTTTTTTCTAATTTTTTTTTTAAATTTAAGAGCACTGCAATCCAGGCAATGTAAAAATGTTCACACTAAAATTCTAGAGATAACATATGATCAACCCTTAAACATCAGTTATATTTTTCCCATTAGCTAATTTGAAGCTAGATGAGTATAAAAGTGAAGCTTGATTGTGAATGTGATTAGTTGAAAGCTACCTACTGTATTAGTGAAACACAATTCTAGCTGTGCCTGCTGGTCACAGATGTGGTAACGCAGGGTCACTCCTTGACCTCTTCCTACCTGAGCTTTTGTCCTGCACTTGCTTCCCCACTGCCACATACCAAGCAGCTTTGCCCCACTGGGCTCTTCTGTCATGATGTTTCTGTTTGGAAGCCAGCCATTACTGAAACTCTGAAACTGTGAGCCAAATAAACCTCGCCTCTTCTAAGTTGTGAATGCCAGGTACTTGCTCTGGCAATGGGAAAGTCAATGAATATATTGGGGCAATTGAGATAGTACTGGATCCAGAGACTTGGATCTGATTAGGTTCTGTCTAATCCTCAGACATCATTCTTATCTACGTAAAATGGAGAATATATTGGCTAGATCTCAGAGTCCATAGAGAAGATTCTACTTCAGTTATTTCATAGCCTTCAGATGTGCTGTCTGCCAGGCCAAGACCTTATGCTAGGAATTTATTCCGAGACAGATTTTCTATTGCGTGATTAATAGTCCGTGAAAATTAAATGTGTCAAAATTATTCAGAAGGCAGGTATTATGCACATATCCCTCTCTCTGGCTCCAGCTATGTGTGTGTACACACGTGTACACACATCTGTTCACCCAGGTGTAGACTGAAAAAACCATAGAAACTAGAGAAAGAACTTGAATGGAACAGAATGGAACAGAAAAATTGAACACTGGAAGCCAAAGATAAGCACACTGAAATATAGAGCTAGGAAAGATTCAAAAAATAATTTCCCCCAAATGAACTGTTCTGAGAATGACACATAAAATATCAAAGTCTTAAAATTCATTATGATTTCTTGGAATTTTCAACTTATCATATCAAACTCAGCTTACAGAGAATTTTAACGTGTACTTTTTATTTGTACCAGAATCCACAGATTACCTTGGGCCTTGTATAGTGAACCCAAATTTCACTAAATGTGCAGTACGAAGAGGGTCTAGCAGTAAAGATGAACTCTTGATTGAATTCTAATCTTTCTGCATCTACTTTCTGACATTATTCTACTGATTATATGCACAAAAAGGGGAATGCAAGGCTGTGTAGCCATTTGGAGGCTGCTTGAAATAATACAGTAGTGTTAATACAGATGTGATTTATTGTATTGAGTATCAGATCCTATTCTAAATATTATATGCTGAAGCATTTTCTTAAGTGCAGCCTTTTCCTATTTTAACAATGAAAAGGCACAGGGATGTGAAATGCCTTCGTGGGCCTCACACCGCAGAAACATGTATGTTTCAGGACAGTGTTTTTATTTCAGAACCTCTGCTGTCACCTCTTCTGTCCACAGGAGAATGGACTGAGAATTAGTCATACTTAAAAGGGCAACAAATGTAGTCAACACAGACTTGTGAGACGCAATAGAATGGCTACTTTTTGTGGCTATTCAACACCTGCTAAAACAGGGAAAGAAATTGGGACAGGGAGAGAGACAGCACGCCCCTGCCATGGCCCTGCCCAAGGTGAAAGGCATCTCTCAGGATGCCATCGCACAGGCGGCTTTCAGCTTCACCGCCATCAGAAGATTCCTTCTGTGCAAGCAGCAGAGAGCCCTGAACCGTGTACTTCTTGGTGGGAGGAACGACACTAAGAGGGACAACTCCCCTTAAACGGGCCTTTCACAAAAATCTGATTTTAGCATTATCTATATTAAAAAGTAAATTTTTGAAAAATACTCAAACCATGCTAAAAGGCTTTAACAAAAATAAGTACTCTCTGTCCTCCTTCACGCTAATTCCTCTCCAAAAGGCAAATGCCTTTGATAATTTTATCTGTTCCTACTTCAATTTAACTTCAGTTATTAAAATAGTCTGTACACACTCATGTCTCTTGAACAAGTGAGTCAGATGCTACCTGTTTCGCACTTCCGATTATAGTACAGAGATATTTGGCTCTACGGAACACTGCCTTCCTCCCTCATCTTCCTCTAGAAATAATTCATTCCCTCACTAATTGGTGTATTTATTAATTAATTCCAAACGGTTACCAACCATATGCTTTCTGAAAGCCACTTCTCTAATGTCTGAGAATTGAGTCACGGAAACATAATTTTATCAGGAAATGACAGGTGATAAATAACCAAGTGAACAGCACATACTGGCAAGTAGAATATAGTAGGATAACAGAATATGGTGATTACTTAGGAAAGACATCACATTTGAACAGAGGCTGCATGAAATAAGAAAGTGTCTATATGCCCACCAGGATAATATGTACTAGGAAGACAGAGTACGGGTTGTTAATCTTTGTGGTAGGATTATGGTTAGGGGTTTCTAAAAATGATTAAGAAACCAAGATAGCCAAACCTACACCAAACTAGCATAATGTCAACAGGAAATTCTACATTAAAAAGGCAGAAAATAATGAAAAATGTAAAGGCTGGTGTGTTAGAAATTATAAGATCCACGAGCAGAACACCAGGGAAAGTCTTTAAGTGCAATATAAGAAAATCAAGAGAATTGAGATAAAAGGAAGATCTTGGAATGAGGAGTGACTGTTTCACCGCGACCAGAAGTGTCGTGAAATAACCTAACTTCGTTCTAAGAGCAACGGAGGCTTCCCAGCTAACAAACTTACCGGAACTGTCACCGATGGAATACACGTGATGAAACGGAATGGATATGTACCACAAGATTTGCTACTCTAACATAAAATACTACTTTGTAAATAACAAAAATCTGTCATTGCTTTGGCAAATAATTGTATCATTCCCTTATACAGCTTTTGTTCTTAATATTATAACAGACGTTTTTGCCATCAACTAGATTATATTCATCTTTGTGAATAAATCTACCACATACTAACAAGCATCTCAATAAAATTTCCCAGAGGTTAATATTTTCATACACACCACCTTATGCTCCCAAAACTTAAACTACAGGCGTCATAGCCTTCTTGGCAGCTGCCACCTGGGATTTTTCCATGCTCTTATTCTGTGAATTCCTGCTGTTGGTTTGTTGTGTGGGATATCCTGTTTCCACAATCCCATTTTTCTTCTTTGTGGATTTAGCCTCTCTTTTTATTAGACACACCCTCCATATCTTTGAGTTTGAATGCATTGTAGATAAATTATCTGAAACCTAATGATTGAAAATGTCTTTAATCGTTCTTCCTTCTTGGCTGTGCACAAAATTCAGGTTGAATACTATTGTCACTCAGAATTTTAGAAGCTATTACTTGATTTTCTCACAGATGCTATTGAGAAGTCTAATGCTAATCTTATTTAAAAACCTGAATGTTACTGACCTTTCATTTTTTCTTTGAAACACTTCACATCTTTGTATCTTTTCTTTACCTGAAGTATTGCAAAAGTTCTGATGAGATGCTTAAACTTGTAGAAGAAATTTGGTATGCATCCTCTAGTTGTTTTATGGGTGTAAAAGTTTGCTTTTTTCTCTAATCTTAATACCAATTAACAATCTATCATAATTCACTGCTTTACACGATTATAATTATTTACAGTTTCATCAATGTAGCTGTGTTTACCTCAAATGTTTGCTTACTAATTTGACCATCGGTTGAGGTGAAAGCCTATCAAACACAAGATCAAACCAAGAATTGAGTCCATGGAAAAATCACTTCCAGGAAAGAGATTCCAAAGTGCTACCTAAACATTATGGCCATTAGCACACCCAGTTCAGCATTTTCCAGAGACCAAAACTCTTCTCTCCTTTGCTATTCTGCTCCCTCATCTCTCATTGCAAAATAATTGATCTCAGTTGACACAAATTGTGACAATTCTATTAATGTTATTATTCAAATGTGTACATGCCTTGAATATCCATGACCATATATTTGAATTTTAACTTAGTTTAATTTTATCAATATAATATATATATTTATTAATTACTCTTTCATTTATTTCACCTCAATAATGTTTCCTTCTAAAATTGTTGGTCTTTTACTTTTTAATAAATTATTTTTAATTATTTGTTAAGCCTTTTCACAACTGCCTTTTTCTTTTTCCTACTGAGTCTTGAGGGAAGTGGATTGCGTTTGGTGCATTAAAGTTCACATGAGAACTTCAGGCTTTTAACACAGTATTTCTGCTACGTTGCTCAAATATAGATTTATTTACCAATTTCTCATGTAAGTGGTAACTTTGTAAATAAATGTATATAACTCTGTGGGAAATCTTGAAGATTTGTAAAATAGTAATGATACTCCTTAGAAAACAATATTTTGACACAAAATATATTATAGTTGACAGAAACAAATTAAATATCAATATATTTATATTCCCCAAAGCTAAGAATGTATGTTATAAATTCAACTATTTTCTCCCCTAGATGCAACATGATATTCTATACTGAAATTGTTCGACTTCTATTATGAAAACAGTTTTCTGTCATTCTTTCTTTGCTCATTTGTTTACGTATTTATTTGTAAGCACATTAAAATTGAATAAGATAAAAATAAAATAAAATAAAATAAAATAAAATAAAATTGAATAAGATAAATGTATTGTGAATACAGGAATATTTGGACAAGGTAAGATTTTAAATTCATATTTAAAGCTCTTTCAACAATGGCAAGTAATAGAAACCAATAACAGATTTAACTTTAAAGGGACATTTGATTTGTAATAACATAATTGCCTACATGTAAAGTGCTTTATTCTCATCTTGTATTTCCTGAAAAGTCTACTTTTTGGGAATCTCTCTACCTGTCTACCAAATCTTTCAATGACAAGCAAAAGTCATAATTTCTGGTACTAATTTTGACCTTCTCACCAGAAGAGACTGCTTCCTCCCTGTGAAAATCCTGAGCATATATTTTTAAATCTGCTGCTTATTTATCATATTTAAACCATCAACTATCTCACTTAATATTATCCTGAATAGCCTCACATTTGTGTTTCACTTTTGTAATTATCTCCATGTATTAAGTCCAGGTATGTTTATTGAAGCTACTTGGCCAGAAGGGCAAAGTGAAATCATTTCTTCCTGGAAGAATTCAGACTGTCAAACCAACCACAGAAGGAGACTAATGCTTCTAGTATCTTACTAACAATGAATAAATGATCAGCAATTTTAAAACTCCATCACAAAACATACCCCAATAGTAAATAAAAAATTTTAATAACAAATAAGATATACATGGGAACTTCTAATACATTTATTTGATTTGATAGTACCCTCGATCTGGATAAAAATTCAGCCACCATATAAACAAAGACAATCCCAACAACCCCGTCTATTACTTGATCATCTGGTGCCAGCACTAGCAGTCCTATTAACTGAAATTGTTTGCCCGTGGGGAGACTGTAGCATGGAATATGCTGATCAAAATCATCCTGATGTCTTCAGTCTGACTATGCCTCCACTCTCTAGCTTTGACCTCCTTTAAAGTCTCAATATTACATACATCTTTTCTCATACTACATTCTCCAATTTGCTCTGTGTTATCTGTTCTGAAAATACTTACTTTTCTTCTTACCCTTAACTGTGTCCATTTTTCTTCTCAGGATTTCTGATCCCATAACTAATACATTTCCTAATATCAGTAAAATATTACCAGCTATCCCTTAAAACCATGAACCAAACCGAGTTAGTTCTTTGCGTGTAAATCTTTTGCATGTTAATTCTTTGCAAGTGGCATCTTTAGGTAATAGTAATTTATATTCTCCGTATTTCCTTGACACAGTGGCTTCCTCCTGACAGTCAAGTTGCTCTGAGAGAATTTTTCTTTGTCAATCATATTAGAACACCTCATAGAGCCTTATAACCACAGAATACAGAATCACTGACATAAGAAGGGGTGAAATCTTCAGTTTCAAGTTTAAACAAAATGTATAAATTGATTTTGCCTAGTAATTGCCATTATGTTCAAGTGCTACTAATCCTTCTTTCCACTTTTAAATCGTATTGTTAAACTCATTCCAGAATAAGCGCATGGTATTACCTATTATTCCTGCATCTTCTTAAATGTCTTTCTTTCACGGGATACTGCTTTATCTTATGTAGCTCTGATATATTTTCACTCTCGGATTTCAACCTACTTTCATTTGTTTTCTCTCCTAGAACTGACATAAAAATACTATCATTCTAACATCATAGCAAATACAATTTTAAAAACAAAAAGTGTGTATATCCATATTCGACAAAATGACACAATCATATCTCTAAAAAATAATGTTCATTTCTTTAATTTTTGCACTACATAAAACTTGTATATTTTTGTCTTAGATTAATCCATTCAGCTTGTGAACCAATACAACAAATTACAATCAAGTAAATGGTGTACAGCTCATCTTCACTGATGGAATATTCTCGGATATAAACTCGTTCCCTTACCCTATGTCCAGTGTAGCCCTAGAAAAATTAGTTATCTCATATTCTGATTCTAAACACACAGGAAATCACGTACTTGAAAATCGCCTGTGACACACATTACCTCTGCAAGATGCTTATTGATGACAGACATTCATTCTCCAAAGCCACCCACTGTACAGCAGACATTGAACTGCATCAACTGTGGCACTGGCCAGTGCTTGGCCCTGTTTGATCAGTGGGATCGGAGGAATGCACAGGGGCTGGCAACTGTAAAGCTCCTAATCTCCACCACAACTGCCTGGCTGTGAGAGTGAATATTCCTTCCAGCTGACTAGGTTAAAAGTAAGGAATGTGGTGTGGAACTGATCCTGATTCGTAACCCGGAGCTGAGTGGAGCCAATTCTAAGACTGTAAGGTAGCAAACAACTATCTTTCTGGTAAGCTAATTAAATGTGGGAAATATTTTCATAGTATTATAAAATTCTTATTACAAAAATTATTATAAAGATCTGATGAACAAACATTCTTATAATCTAAAATCTCACTTTCTATGAAATCCTCTGTAGATAATGTATGGTTACATTTGGACCAAATATCTTCTCTCAGACCAACCTAAGAAAGCAACTATGCAATTTAAAATACACGCCCACACATTCACGGAATGAAGATACTATTCAGGGCAATAGCCCAGCAGACACAGAGTATTACATAAGTATATTTACTTTTAAAATAACTCTGAGTTTAATTTACATAAAATAAAATGTACTAACTATAATTGTTCAATTCATTTAGTTTTGGTAGATTTATAAAACCATTTTTACATTACCACAGCTGAACATGTCCCTCATCAAAAAGTGTATGTATTAATTCACATATTCAAAGCAAGCCATAGATAACCAACCAGTTTATTTTCTGTCACTACTGATAAGATGTGCAGTTGCTAGAAATCGTATATAATGTACTGCATGCTGTATGAATTCCAGTGAAATTTATAACTTTTTGGCCTGGACTCATCCACTCTGCTATTCATGAACTCAACTATTACTAAGTTTTCCCATGTTAATAAGTGAGTAGTGTTTCCTCTTTGTTTCTGCACACTATTTCCATCAAGTGGCTGTACCTCGATGTATTTCTACATTGGCATTTGGATGGATGCATTGTAAAGGTTTTCTCTTATTGTGAGTAAAACTACTGCCAACATTTATGTAGACATTTATGTGAATTCAAGTATTTTCATTTCTCTTGGCTAAACACTGGAGAATAGAATTTCTGGGTCATATGGTAGGTGCATATTTAGCATAAAATAAAATTGACTACTATTTTTTTTCAAAGTAGTTCTAACATTTCACATTTCCATCAATAATATATGAAATTTCCAATTATCGCATGATTTTGTGAACATTTGATGTCTTTGTTGATATTTTGCCTGTTTTATTGCTGTTTGCTTTTTTCCTGATAAACATGAAAGTATCACATTTTGATTGCGCATCTTCTTTTGCATAGTGCTTATTCAAATACCTAGCACATTTTTTTTTTCTTATTATTCAGTTTTGGGGATTCATTTACATACCGTAGGCACCAGTTCTTTGTCAGATATACCTATTCCAAATATGTTCTTCCAGTATGTGTATCCTTATTTTGTGTTCTTAATGCAGTCACTCTAAAAGAAGTTTAAATCTTTCAAAGCGCAGTCCCATCTGTTAAAATTTTTATGAATCATACTGCTTGCTTCTTGTTTACTAAGACATTGATCATTTCAAGGTCATAAGATATTCATCTCCTAATATGTTTCTAATCTTTTAAATAGATTTATCTTTTAAGTCATTGACAGGTTTATTTTTACATGTGTCAATTTAAATAAATTTAAATGACATTTTATTTAAATTTTTACATATGTCAATTTTGTATATGAAGTAAGAAGAGATTTGAGGTTTATTAAAAAAATACATAAGTACTTATTAGACCACATTTTAAAAAGGCATTCTGCAAAAATGTACTAATGAAAAATTTAAAAAACTTCAAAAGGCTACTAATTTTCTCATTACTTTGTCACATTTAAGGAAATACGTGTGTGTGTGTGTATGTACTGTTGTGTATGTATGTGTGTCTGTTTCCCTGCCTCTGTACTTGTTTTTTCTCTATCAATCTTCCACTAACATCAGGAATATGTCTTCAGATCACATCTTGGAATCAGGTACTAAATTCTTCTGACTGTGCCTTGTAGCTAACTAGATGCTTTACATTTCTTGTGAAGCTGAAGATTCTCTTTTGCATGTCCGAAAATGCTCTTAGCCTTTGAAGGGACGCTATAGAATTTAGAGAGCAAATTATTGAGAACTGATTTTCTAACTACATTTAGTAACTCAAACAACTCACAGAGTTGATTTTGCTTTTTATTTAGGTCTATCTTATTTTCTGTTAGCAAAATGTTTAGGTTTTAATGAGCAGATTTACATGTATATTGGAGAAAAAACTAAGTATTTCGTGTTTTGTTGATGTTGTAAATGGAAGACTTTAAAAAAAATCCCCTTTTTACAGTTTATGTGTAGAACTAAAAACAAAATTAATAATTATCTTTGTATTTTGATTCTGTATCCCTGAACTTACTGTTTCAGTAGCTTTTTGTGTGAATAAAGATAGTTTTAGTTCCTTCTTTCCAATCTGCGTATCGTTTCCCTTTACATGTCTTACTGCATGGACTAAAAATTTCAGTGTAGTGTGGAACTAAAGTAGAAAGGATGAACAGATTTTTCTTTGTTTCCAGGATAGATGTTAATATTTAGCATTAAGCATATTATTTAAAAATGTGTATGTTTGGACAGGCAATCAAATGCTCACAGTGCTACTGTTTGCATGACTATGAAGCTGGTCATACATTCCAATATCCACCGAGACTAGTATGAAAAGTATTTCATGCTATATTGATAGAGTTGATTAAAATTTACAACTGAAAGTGATTGAAATACAGTTATACAGATTAATAATGTGAAAAGTATAAATCATGGAAGAATATGTACAGTATTATTCAACCAGGCAATACCTTCCAATCTATGCTACAGAAAAAATGAATACCTGAAAATTCCAAGAAAATTGGAATGATTAAAAGAAATATACGGATAATGTTTAAAATTGGCAGAAGGGGAGGATGTATTAGGATGAAAAGGGTTCACACTGAGCTAAGGGTGCGTCCATATGATGTTGTGTATTACAATGCTGTGTACATGGTATATCATAATTGAGATGAGGAGCCCCTTGATGTATATTTTATTATTACTAACAGTTGTCAATACTTTACACAGCTGTGTGTGTGCATGTGTGTGTGTGTGTGCGGGCGCTGGGAGGTGTTTATCATCACTGCACACTTGGGCAAGCTAATAAGGCCAATTTTCAAGAGTTAGAATCAGTTAATGCTCATTTTAGCAGCATTTATGGATTTGCATTTTAAAATATATGTTCCAGAATTAAATTAAATTCTGTGTCTCTTAATGAAGATGCAGTAAGAAGCTCAATTTTATATTGATTTCTTCTTTGTGTTTCATTGCTCTTTTTATCAGCAAGACTTGGAACTAATAGCTTCAGGGATGGCTGAACACAATTTGGCAAATGTAGCACCTACTCGAATATCATAGATTTGGAGTTTGAAATGGAACTCACACATTTCAAATTTCAAATTCCACATGTTACTAGAAAAAAATCAATTGCTGGTTCAATAAAGAAAAGCCCATTTTTTGCTAAAGCTCTGGGAAGATTCCACACATACTTATGTGAAAAACATTTGACTAATGAATTTAAGTGTGATTCTAAAATTAAGAAATTTATTTCAAAAGTAACACACTATATTTGATATTGAATAATTATCATTTTAAATAAATATATTCCTTACTTACTTAAGTGCTTAATGTAATTCTTTGCTAATGATCTGTTTGAGTTAAAGCAATTGGCTATACCTGGATTGAGACAACTGACATTGGACAAGAGGGAATAAGCAATTTATAATGCCATTTACATTTGAAACTCTATCTTCTAAGTCGTTAAGGAATAATACAACATAACATAATATGGTATTCCTGAAATATGTCATCACATTTTCTAAAAGAAAATATTTTTTAATTAACATTTCACATAAATTTGTTGGAATAGCCAATTGGGAAGTGAAAGTAATTTAAAGTAATAAATTGGGATAAATACTAAAAATGTCAAATCAATCTAAGAAATGCATATCAACTAAGAAATTCAAATTTCCCTTTTAATTCCCAAGGAAAATGATACAGTTCTAGTGGTTATATTAATTTTTTCCAATATATTCAATCTATTTTACAATATTTTCTATATGTATTTTTTTTTAAACTAAGAGAAGACAATTTATTCAAAGACGGTGGAAAAGTGAGAAAAGAGAGATGATAGATAGCTACTTGACAAGTAGCGGGTATTCAAAAGCAAAATACTCCTCGGCCTCTCTCTGTAGTCTCTTTTATTGGGTTCTTCCTTGTGTTGGCCCTTGGAATCTGAGACAAAGGGAAGGTCCCAGGCAGTGTGATTAACATAAAAATCACAAACTCCTCCTTTATTTAATCCTTACATCTAAATAACCTGTCCCTAAGACCCCCACCCATAATCTTACTATCTACCAAAAGACAAGGAAAGGCCACATGGCTGAGAGAAATTCGAAGCAAGACAGACAAGCCCAGGAGCTATATCTATATTTTTAATGTAACTACAAAAATAAGAACATCCTTTAAACACTGACTTCCATGCATATAAACCTGGGATACCAGGTTCTCATTAATGCTGTTTAAATGTACCACTAGAGGACTTACTGTGAGAAGTCATTCATAGCTGTATGCCAAGAGCTAAAGTAAAATTATAACCCAGAAGGGAAAACAAAAGTTGGTAAAAAGTCAGTGAAGGAGGAAAACTAAATAGTTGATCCAAGCTGAAAATTAAATTTCTAAAAACTGGATCTATGGAAAATGTTTTAAGGCATAAAGATGTCAGTAAAGTGAAACTATAAAGAAATAACTTTTATCTAATGCTGGACATCTGATCCAGAAATGTCAGAAACACGTAGAGTCAGGACTGAAAACAAAATTCTCAACGTAAAATGAGCCCTTCGGTCAACACTCGTGTAGTGATTGCTTCCTATTGGATGGATCGTGGTATTTTCCGTGATACCGTAAATCAGAGTTAATCTCTGCACTCAAAGGAGTGTTGATTGTTTGGTAAATAATTTCTCTCATTTGCAATACAGGAACTAACAAGGACTAATATGTAGAGTGATTTAAAACTATAAATCAAAGTTCCAACTCATTCTCACCTGGATGGTTAAAGATGAAGACACAAGTCGTGCAGCAAGAATGATAGCATAGTATGCACAGGAAACCCTGAGGACCATCATCACTACAGCTAACAATATGTAAAAAGACAGAAAGAAAAATCCTGTAGCCAGGAATGGGTCGCAAAGAGAGGACAATGTACGGGAACACAGAAAACAACAAATCTAAAAAGGCAAACCCAAAATATCAATATTGTGTATGAAATATTACAGCTTTTAAAAATTATTTTGAAAGCATTACTGTAAATGGCCGATTTTTTGTTGCTGGGACACAATACCTGACACCTCACTTTGGAGAAATGCAATTTCACTCACACTTCTGGGGATTCAGTCTACGGTCTGATGGCTCTAAGGCAGAAATGCAATGCTAGAAGGACATAGAAGATGAACCAAGTCTACCTTGTGTCAGCCAAGAAGAGACAGAGAAGAGAGGAGGCATGAAAATACACCCTTCTAGAGCCCAGCGTGGTGACACATGCCTGCAATCCTGGCACTGGGGAGGCTGAAGCCAGAGGGTTTCTGTGAGTTAAGAGGACAGCCTGGGCCTCAAAGTCAGTTCAAGGGCAGCCTGAACTAAAATTAAAGCAAGAACCTATCTCCAAAAAAAAACAACAAAAAAACAAAACAAAACAAAAAAAAAACTATATAGATGGCTAGATAGATAGATGTATTTTTAATATATAATTTGTATTTTTATATATATTAAATATATATATACATTTTAAATATATAGTATTTTCCCCAGGTGATACCCTCAGTGACCTGCCACTTTTGCCCAGGCCACAATTCCTAACAGCACATGTAGCTGTAACATTTTCAATGATGGATAATAGATTGGTATTCATGAACTCTCCATAAGTAGAAAATACTTACCTGTGTCCCCAACAAGAAACATCATGGTCCCCAAAAACATAGAAATAGTTAGATCCTTTTTTTTTAATTTGAAGGCAAAATCAACAAGACTTAGTAATAATTTAGATGTAGAAAAAAGAGAAGACAAAGTATGATGTCAAGTTTCTGTCTTACATTATAAGAAAGTTAAGTATATTTCTCCCTGTCTTCCCCATTGATGCTCTTGCCTTCACACAGCTTAAAACACAGTTCCATGTAGCAGTTCACATAGTAAAATGTACAATACGAGGGACTAGAGAAGTGATAATTTTCAGTCAAATGCATTTTATTAATTTTATTATCCACAGAAGAACTTTAGTAAATTCATAAGCATGTTACTATACTTGAAAAGGTTGAGACTAATTTGTTATTCATTGGCAGAGTCAACAACTCTAGGTTCTTATTCTGTGAGATAGAAATGAAAATTACTAGTACATATTATCCCCTTAATGTGTGATACATTTTTGAAAACTTTTTACATCTATTAACATATGTAATCTAGTAGTGATGTAGTATATACATCACTACTAGATAATTATTGTTTTTAAGTCCCCTTGACATGCGAGGCAACTAAGACATGCTGACATGAATAAACCCTTATAAGACTATATTGCTGTACTGGGATTCAAATTCAGCCATCTGGAGTCCAATGCTGTTTCTCTGCTCTTCATATTTGTACCCTATGTTTGATTTGAGTGTTTTCTTGTAAAAGCAAATTTCGATGAGCATAAATGACAAGTTCATCTGTATAAAAGGAATAGGAAATTTCATGACATGAACTATATCATCAAAAACTTTAAATTGCTTGCAATTCCAGTCTATCGATGGAATTGTTGCTTAGTAAAAAAAGGTAGTTTAAATATAATCAATTAAAAATAATGAATGATATGAAAGAATCAAGCAGCAGAAAGTAGAACTATGTTAGCAAAGAAAGAAGAGGTAATATGTAGGGAATTACTACAAAATATTGATCAAATGATGCAAAAATAAGGAAATCTGTAAGACAACCTGATCGCTATGGTTAATAACAATATATTGCATACTTAAAAACTGCTATAAGAATAGACTTTGAGTAACTGTAAATAAAGACTAAAATGTAATATATTGGGAAAGAGAAGAAAGTGTCCAAATGGGAAAGGGAACAATAGAGGGGGAGGGGGAAAGGAACAGAGGGACAAGAGAAATAAGAAATGGAAGGAAAAAATGGAAACAAAGCTTTTGTAAATAAGGAGGGAGGAGGGGGTGAAGGGAGGGGAGGGGAGGGGATTGGGAAAAAAAGAAACAACAAGGTACATCATGTACAGGTACAAATCCCCTGTGATGAATGTTATCACTATATACATCTAAAATGCACCATTAAAATAAAATTAAAAAAAAAGAATAGGCT
This sequence comes from Hystrix cristata, assembly GCA_004026905.1. Classification (NCBI taxonomy): domain Eukaryota; kingdom Metazoa; phylum Chordata; class Mammalia; order Rodentia; family Hystricidae; genus Hystrix; species Hystrix cristata. Next base: position 87,593 of record PVJO010002739.1, on the reverse strand, counting down.
TTGAATTGTATTACCACAGAAAGTATTGCAGTAATGCATATGTTAATTAGCTTGATTTAGCTATGTCATAATGTATACCTATGTGAGAATATCATATTGTATTTCATAAAAATGTACAATTTTATTTGTTAATTACAAATAAATTTATAGAAAATATAATCAAACAATTTAAAGGTGACCACATTTTTCATACTGAAAATGGCAAGACAAGATGAAAAAGGTGGTTTATGTTCAAAGAAATAAGCTTGCACAAATTGGAAAAGTTGGTAATTGCTAGATGTTACAGAAGTATCCATATGTAAGCGAATTTCACACCATGAAGAGTCATTTTCCAGGAGATGAAAAAGTGGCTCTACTTTGTTTCTATTTGTATGGAATCAAAATCCAGTAGCAATTCACATCCTCAGGGAGACTCGAATATGTCATTTTGTTTTTGCAACAGGAACAACATAAATTGCACATACTTCATCTAAATTGAAGTGAATTCCTGCAGACTTGGTACAGCAATTTTAGAATCTTTTTGGATTTATTCCAATTACTTTTCTACCGTGTATATAAAGATGTCATAGACAATAGAAGGGAGCCCCATGATGGGAAACATGACAACCATCAGAAGGGTGTTCACAAACTTGCCTTTTTTCCCTTATATTTTTAAGAATATGACTCCATGAGCCTTCTGTGTTTTCAGTAGTATTTTCACAGAAAGAAAGTATTAATAAATTACTGAGAACTACTTTCAGATTAATGCTGACAAGTGCTTCTCTCTTGCTCTGCAGTAAAGATGATGCTGTCTTCTTAAATGATCTACCGCCGTTATTGAAAAGGTGCAAGTATTAATGCACTTCTGAGAGGAATGGAAATATTGCTGTGGTACGGAAGACAGCAGAAAAGTGAGATAGCGCTGGAAGAAGAGCAGCATGCAGGGCCATTTATGCTTCGAGTGTACCTAGAACTCTTGAAGTCCATTTCTTGATTAATTCTGGGGCTCTAAGAGGCCTGATTTCTGAGTTTTTATCTAAAAAAATAATTCCTGAAGTTTGATTTACTATTCTTGAAGAAATATATGGCTTTAGAAATCATTGCATTCTTATGTAAATTCAAGAAAATCCAGGTTATAACTCTCTCAGTGATAGTTTCACTTAGCATGACGGGAATGATGAATGCAAAGCACAATTTTAGTTTATTAACAACTTCTGGCACTTCATTTGAGATCTGTGACATTGCATCATTATACAGGCTTTCTTACTAAATACCAAATGTTTTTAATGAACCATTTTGCTGTCTTTGAGGTTTCTATAGTGTGTAGGAGTTACTAGCCACAAGATATTACTACATTTTGCTTTCCATAGCAGTTATGTGCCATTTTCATATCAATGTGACACTTCAATAAAAACATTTAAGCAGAGTTTATGTATTCTTTTCCTAGAATACTTCTGTGCCTCCTAAATTATAATGAATAAATTCATTTTATACTTCATTGACCCCAAAGCAATTGTTACATTTGAAGTTTCTGTCTCCTTACCCAGCTCCACATTGAGATGTGTGTGTTTTGGTTATCGAGATCCTTGTTTGGCAGAATGATAGCACTTCAAAACAATCAACAGAATAACAGAGCGATCAATGTTATAATATCCTTGTAGAGTTACTCTAGGTAAAACTAGACTCCAGATATGACCTTTTAGGTAATATAATATCTCACAGAAATACAAATCAATGGGCTTACCCAGTCATTCTATTTGCAAAAGGGGTCCATTTTTTCTAAACAAAATAAACAATGTAGTCTGCTTTTAATTAAAATGAAAAGAGCATTTTGTTCAAGGGACACTTAATGTATAATTTCTATTTATCATGAGAGACTGTGCTACAATACAAAATAGTAATAAAATTAAAAAGTCCACAATAATGGTGAAATAAAATGTATTAAATCTATAAAATAAAAATTAAAGAATAAAGTGGTCCGTGACATTGGAGAATTACTAAATGTTCTAAGATTATTTTAGGAAGCAACATTTGCTCTTGGGCCTTTCTAAAGGTAATAGCTTCATTGCCTTTCAAGATTCTAGGAGGAGATAAACCAAGTTAACAAGTTAAAAAAAAAACAGACTTACATACCGGAAAAGGAAAGATATAAGGAGCTTTAATTTCTGACTGTGTATTACATGTAGTGTGGGCTTTCTCACATACAAATGTAAAGGGAAGGTTATCGTCTGACTGTTAATAACAGTATGAGGAACTTGGACTTGATAAGGATTAAGAGCTACTATCTGCATGTATACATTTATGCATATTAAATGGTGATGTGTGATAAAATTTATAAATAAGAAGATTATTTTGGTGAATATATAGATTAAATTATTAGAGCAATAGGAACATATTAAAACTATTGCATAATGCTGGTTTTAATAACAATAGTTGAATGAGGAAAAAACAGGAGAGACAAAATGGGCATAATGAAGAAGAATAAATTATGTTCAATCAAAAAAAGAATAATCAAAAAATACTCAAAGATTATTTTTCAATTCTGCAGTCCCTCTTCAGTCGCAATTTTTACAATTATAAGGCTCTCAAACATATGACTGTAGGTGTATGTTGGAGCTAAAAATAATATCGTCTATAAAATTGTGTTATTAATTATATTTTTCTACATTATTAGCATTAATAATGATTTTGAATAAATCATTCTACATTATATATATATTTTTCTACTTGAGAAACATAGAAAAATCCTCCCTTATGAATTAGTCACAACTACCGTTTCCAATTTAAAACTGATCAAAAGTAAAATTGTAAAGAAATGGGCAAGCTTCCCCAAGTCAGCAGTAGTATTTGAGTCAGGACATTGACACCATCTGATTTACAGGGCCAAAGGCTGCTATACTAGCAAATGTAACACATATATTCAAGTACTAGATGTCAATAGTAGAAAGAATTCACTGCCCCAGCTGTCCTCCCTTACAAATGAGCTACCGGGTAGTATATTTAAAAATGACTGTTCTTTGGTGGCCCTATTTAACAAAATCAGTGACCTCAGCTGTGACCTTCCAATTCAGACACATTGGGAGAATGAATGGAGGGGTCAAATACACACAGCAATTTCCAGAAATAAAATTCACTTTCACCTTGAATTAACAAGAGATAGAGGCATTAACCACTACGCGACCCTCAGTTAATGATTCGATATCATCTATCCCCTGCTTTATGAAATTAGGGGACAACTTGAATGACTTACCAACCTCCGACCAAATAAGGAGAAGCTTCTTGGGAAGAGTCTCTCAAGCTGGGGTTGGAAAGCAATTCGAGGTTAATTGCCCGAGCTTGAGGCAGAGTTGCTAGTTCTCCAGTCTCCAGGGCAGAAGTTGAAACTGAGTGGAGAAGAGCTATTACTCCAGGAGGAAGTATAATGACTCTCTTTGGCGAGTGTGTGATTGCAGGAGCAATGATCTGTTAAATGACGCATAATCCTCCAGAGAGGAACTCCCTGATCCAGAACTTACTAATGAAAGTTAGGTCAGGGACAGAACCATCTAATTGCCCTCTTGTTCGAACATTTGGCAAATTCAGGGAAGATACAGAAACAGGCATCTTCAAGCTCAAAGACTTTCAATAAAAAGTGAACCACACTCATCACAGAGGACATGACACAAAGGGCTTAGTGAAAGAAGCATATATCCAGAGAAGGTGCCTATAAATAATAAAATTATATTCATATTTATACATGTGAAATGTAAGTTACATGCAATTCATTTAATGAAAACACAAGCCAGGGTGGTTGAAAATACTGTATATTTCCATGCCACATAATATTTAATGGATTTTAAGAAATATATTATTTTTATTGCACACATGTTGAAATAGTACCTGAATTTATTATGATGTATCCAAGGGACGATTTGTCTGGACCAAAGAATTGTGACACCTCAGAGTTTTCACAGCCTGCGATTATCACTATTGACAGTGGAGAAGTGCGGTGGTCAACTTGAGCAGGAAGGCCCAGCCAGACTGATTTGGTGTGGTTCTAGGCGTAGAGGATCCACCTGAGAATTGCTACCAATGCAGTATAAAGGAGAACGGGAGCAGGACATGGCAGCTGACTGTTTCCCAGGAGAATCTCTATTGTGGCTGGTTCTCCTGAAGGGAACTTAATTGATCTCATCACAGAAGGAGCTCGGGGCCTTGCTGTCATCGGGGATGGCTGCTGTTTGCTTCAGGGGAGCTCTGGTCTTCACCTCTGCTGCGAGCATCCTATCCTGGCTCCAGTATAGATTGCTTCAGCCATTTAGTGCAGACACAGACATACATGGGACATTGCCATGGGCTCCCAGGCCTTGATTGGATCTTCCGGGTCTTCAGTGACTAGACAGACATTCTGTACTCTTCCTGCATTTGGGTTTTATGTGTGAATATTGTAATTTGTAAACGTCCTGTATTAAATCTGCTCTCTTGAAAACCACTGACCCTAGAAAAGTAACTAATACAAGAAGATAAATTAAAATACACTTTCTACCTAGCTTATCATTTATAATCATCCAAATGAGAGCTTCAAATGATGAGCCATGACACCAGCGATATCTTTGATGACAACAGCAATTCTTTAATTCTCTCATAGCTAAAAAATCAGAAATTACTATTTGATGAAAAATTTATTGAAGGAATCTACCTTTAGATAACTTTTTTCATGTGCTGAAAGTTATTTAATATGATTTTCCCTTTTAAGTAAACTATTTTCTGTGTTATAGCCCATACAAACCTTAGTAAGTTACAATTTATAGACTATACTTGTAAGAAAACTTATTCTTTTTAATATAATTAAACTATAATTTATTCTTTTAACATAATTCAAAGTTTGCATTATATAGCCTTTATAATAAATATTCCAATTTGAATTTAATTTTTATTTATATGAAGAATTTGCATTTTTATTTTTATGATCTCTTTTATACTTTAAGCTTTCTTTCCATTATTCAGATAGCTGTAGTTTTTTTCCACAATGCTGGGGATTGAATTCAGGAAACTGTGCATGCTAGGCAAGCCCTGTACCACAGAATGTGGTCCTTGACATACATCTCCAGTCCCCTGAATCTGGAATTTTTCCTGCACATCAACACTCACATTGCTTTTGAATATTTAGCAAATCTTCCAGATTAGCTAATTACAATCAATTTTATTTTTACTTAGTATCACGTTTTATTTTTGACCTAATGATTTCTTTTTAAATGTAATTTTCATTATTGCACACAGTTTACTTTTCATTCTAAAGAAACAATATTCTTCTAAATTTGCCATCTTAGATTACAGTGCTATTTTCAGCATTTCTCAAGTCTGTTTTGAGTGATAGACATTCAAAAGCAAATTAAAATGTGATATATGTCTGAAGTCCAGATGATCCATATTCATGTTCATCTGAGTGCCTGTTACACATACATGAACAAAGAGAAGTGAGATTTCTTCGCAATCCTACTATATTCTTTAAGCGACTTGAACATTGATATTGCTAATTGAACTGTCACTTTTTCCAATTATTTGCTACTATTTCCTACTCATTTATTTTATACTAACATGTTTCCAATTATAACTTTTATAATTTATTTGATTCCCCAGAACATAACTCTAGACACCACTAGGACACCCAACAAGTTTTATATTTATTTATTTCTCTAACACAAATTGTATTTTCTTGCTAATAAAAGACATAGCTATCTATGAAATAGGATGGTGAAACAAATGCAACCAGGAGAAAAGAACATTTAAGGGTAATTTACATTTTCTAGCATTTTTTTTTAATTGAGACACTGAAACCTAATTTTCATACAGAAAAAGACTAGGAAGCTTTCAGCATCTTTATAATCCATTCTTGGTAAAAGATCATTACAAAGAAAGAAGAAACTAAGATACAGAATGAGAAAAATGAGAGGGGAAAGGAAGAAGGCAAGAGATTAAGAGAAAAGACGCAATGTGGGGAGAGTATGAAGGGAAGAAAGGAGGCACAAATACCATCAAGGAGTTCAGAGGAAAAGGTTCCCGGCAATTATATCAGTACACACGCAACGCTAACCTCTCCCACTACAAACATTGTGACAGTTTAACAGTTCAGAGGGGTTGTATCATCCCCGGGCTTGCTTCTGCTTTATTACTATGTACTCTAGCAAAATGATAACATTCATTTATAGGCAGTTTTCAGAACTGTAAGGCAGAAACATCATGCAATATTCTCTGGGCTATCTCAAGGAAGCCAACTTCAAGCTACTTTCTGAGATGGGTGGTTTGATATATCACCAGGAAATCAAAGATCACAGGGAAATAAATAGCAGCGGGCTGCAGAGTCAGCTAGGGACCACTGTAGTCATGAGTGAAAGCAAGCTTGGAGTATCCTTTTTTTCTTTCATTTCCTCCTCTCCGATTTCTGACCACAGAACTGTATATATATGGCTATTTACACTGCCTGTGGAGCACTAATGACTGTTCTGCTAAGGCCTCCTAGTGAGCTGGAGGGAAAAAATAATGACTATCGGGCAGGAGATGCCATCAGGAAGGTCAAAGAGCACAGCTTTGCAAGGCTTCAGCAGGGGAATGAAATGCCATCCTGTGCAGTTGTGAGGTGGATTCAGTATGGCACCAAAGTAATTTGTCTCTAAGCAGCTTCAGCTGAAGTAAAAGAAACACACCTTACAACACTCATGACTGAGATGGGTTCAAATGTCAGTGATCAAATTGCAGTTACAAACTTCCCAGGAATTTATAAGTCTTGAAGTCAAAATTCTAGACCATGAATGATAGGTGCATTTATTCATTTTGCTTTTAACAAATGCGCAAATAACCATGAAATATTCTGATGTATTTTTTAAATTTTATGTATTTACAGTATTAAAACAGCAATACTTAAACACTTATTAATTCTCAAGGGCAAAATGAAAGGCCTACCAGCATATTACTAGGGTCAGGGAGTGGTTCTGACTTGGCAACAGAATACTTGCCTAGCAGGCAGGATGACCTGAGTTCAATCCCTGGCAACACACAAACACACTCACACACACACACACACACACACCCAGCAAAAACAAACACAAATATTTTTCCTTAAATCATGAAAATGATGTTCCTATTTTCCTAATTTTTTTCTTGATGCTGTTTTTTTTTCAGCCTATTACAAACAGAACAAAGATGAAGAGTAAGGGAAAATAGAATTGGCTGCACGTGTATCTGAGAAGGCATAATGCCCTTAAATAGCATCTTTTCTAAATTAATAGTAAAGGAGATAGAAAAATAATGATTTTCTAAGGAAATGATTCATTTTTTATCCACAGTGCGCATATATGTATTATTTAGATAGTAAAAAAAAACACTGTCTCTTTTAAAATTTGAAATAAAATTGTTCAGAAATCTATTTAATAATAATAAAGGATACAATATATAAAATTTATTAAGTGCAGTGAGCCATATTTTGCTAATATTTTACATGAATTAAAATTTAATTCTACCACCGATTCTCTGCAGTAGGTATAGTTAGTTATTAGGCCTGCTTATATTGGAGAAAAGTTATGATTATAAAACTTAAGATTAAAATATCTGAGACCCCTTTGCTGTGACTAGTGATTTTGTCAAATTGACAAAACATAGTAAAATATAAAAAATGGTGTATTTTCATTTCAATCCATTTAGTCAATGCTTATCATTTGATTGACTGCTTATAAAAACTTCCAATAATGTAAAACCTGTGCACTAATTCAGCTAAGCAAGTTTCCATTGATCAGTTTTGGCTATTTTTGATCTTTTATTGTATTCCTTACACACGGTGATCTGAAAGCATCTACATGTATGCATGTCAAGGCCCTCATGAATCGATTTACAAATTTAATCAACTTGTGTGATTGAAACTTCAATGTTCATTTTTTGTCCAAATGTTTCAAAATGATATTGCCCTATTTTATCTCACCAGCTACTATTCCTCATGAACATTACTTATGGATGCTACTATATAATAATACCTCATACTCTTCTGGTTCAAATAATCTCCTTTTCTTCTGTTATGGACTAAACTGTGCGCCTGCACCCTTAATGTGACTATATTTAGAGATAGTGCCTATAAGGAGTTTATAAACTTTGAATAAGGCCATGTAGCCAGAGTACTCATTCAGTAAGACTTATGTCATTATAAGAAGAAAGTGATATCGGGAGTGCATGTGCAGAGAAAGGGCCTGTGAGAGAAAGTAGCTATCCACAAGTAAAGGAGAGGGCCCTGACCTGAACCCTATCCCGCCACCATCTTGACTAGGACTATGAACCTCCTGTACTGCGAGACAACAGGTCTCTGTTGCTCAAGCTACTCAGTCTGTGGTAATGCAAGCTTTCCAGAACAATACAGGCAACTTCGTTGTTGTTTTTTTTTTTTTTTTTCTTTCTGGTAAATGCCTGATTTTTAATGTCTTATCTCCATTTCCTTCCCAAAATTGATTTGATGTATAGAAGATGGACAACAGCTTATATGATTTTGCCCTAACGGGAAACAATGGGGCCTCATTGCCTGGTATCCATCTTATACTGACTTTGGGTGGAAGAATACAGCCCTTGCCCCGGTGATCTCTGAGATTCAGTGGCCGCCTTTCTTAACTCAAGGATGCTGGGCTTTCCAGTGGAATGGTGATTCTTTCATTTTGGCTGCAACTCCAAGTCTCCTGACCAAACCACAGTAAGTTCTAGGTCTTTGTCTTTGACAAGTCAGACCTGTTGTCCCAAGGGACGGTGTTGAGTTTCATGTTCCTCTAAGGCTGCCTTGCTGCTTCTGGGGCATTTTGTCATTCGGTTCATTCCTAGGGAAGAAGGTGACCAATTCTGATTTTCTCACGTTCCTTCTTGTCAAAGTAGCTATTTTAGTGGTCTTAGACTTTGAGTTTCTATTTATTGGTGGGCTAGAATGAAATGTGTATATACATCTTTTCTGCTTTCCTTTTTCTCTTATTTTTGTTTTTAATATCCCAGTCAGAAAAAGATCTCATAATTCCTTCCACTTACCTGAAACATGTCTATGACATTTTCTGCATCCATTTTTACCTTATGACGTAATAAAATTTTATGATTCTGTCTCTCAGGCCTTGGCCTGATGAAAGCAAAAGTAATTTATTTTAAAAAGTACCTTTCTATCTTTAAAAACCTGACATGTAGGATCATTTCTTTACTGCTGGCACAGGAAAAATAATGTGGATGTTAAAGACTTAATATTTGAAGATCAAACCTCCCTTTTTGCACACTTGCTGTACTAATCCTAAACTAGACTCTAAGGCAAATAAATTAGTCTAGAAGGATCAGTGAGAAAGAGGGTGGGGAACCATATACTAATAACAGTGAATTTAGAAGCACATTTTGAAAATGTCTCAAGTACTGTACCCTTAAAACAAAATTGTATTGCTGAGCATTGAAATTATAGCAATGAGTGAAATAGGAATATTCCAGTTTCTTATGAAGATTGCAATCTATTGACAAGATTAATGATTTTTTTTAATTTCATGCCAAAATATCAGTAGAAATTGTAAGTGCCACAAGGAAGAGGTGAAGACTGGATAAAAGAGGCATCTGGGAAATTTTACCTGCAGAACAAATATCTAAGCTGATGGTCAAGGAGTTGATTGCAATTGTAAAGGCCTTAAGAAGAGTGAGAAATCTGCAGGTGTAGACAGCAGCCATGGTCCAGAGGAAGCACAGTGTGAGTGCAGAAGGGAACTGAACTTGACGAAGTTGGAAGACAAATCATTCAGGGCACAGAATCTAGAATTTGTGCTTAGTTTCTACTGGACAATGTGAAGACAACTTCAGAGGCTATGCTGAGTAGCATCGTTTTTCATTTTCTATTTTTATTTTTATTTTTACTTTTTTGGTGCTGGGGATTGAACTCAGGGCCTTGTGCTTGCTAGGCAAGTGCTCTAACCACTGAGCTAAATGTCCAGCCTCCCATTATTATTGTTTTGTTTTGTTTTGTTTTTATTTTAACTGCAAATAGTTTCTCTGCATGTTTGTGAGGGCAAAGCCTGGTCAGGAGATTCTTGTGTGTGCACTAATGAGATGCTGGATATTGAGCAGTAAGAGGGTTGCCAAGATGGAGAGAAATAGATGGGTTTGAAACATGTTTGAAAGGTGAAGCAATACACAGAAGATGGATAAGAATGTCACTCGGATAAAGAAGAGGTTAAGGTTTCCAAAAGGAGCAAATAAGAGTAGACTTGTATTACTGATTAATAAAGCATGGACTGGGGAGGGAGCAGATCTAAATGAGAAAAAATAAGAAATCTTTAATAAAACTATCTTTAACGTGCAGAAATGGACACAGTATAGAATTTGCTTAGTTCCTTAAATGAAATATTTAAAAAATTTAGTAGGTAATGTTCAAGTTTTGTTACACATGAAAAGACTACCCCTAAAAAAACAACTTCGGTATATAAGCTATTGTCATTCTCATACTCTCAATACTTTTGGCTTCATAATATTTTAAAGTTATACCTATCTGATATAGTAAATGTATGTCTTCTTATTTTATTTATTCATGTTTGTTTTATTGGTGAGTATGAGGATTCTCATGCTCATTGGTTATTTGTGTATATTTTTAATGAAGTTCAAAATAGAAATAATAATAGTCTTAAGTACCTTGTAAGGATGAATACAATGAAATACTTGAAGTTCAATAAGTTACAAAAATAAGGTCTAATTTCATCACTTAAATGTATCTTTTACTCATTTACAAAATCCTAGTATCTTTTTGGTTTTTTCATTGACAGACAGTTGGACATCTTTATGGAATATAGTGTGATGTTTTAGTACATTTATAGATGACATCAAGATTATTACCGGATATTTAGTACGTCCATCACACTAATAATTTGTCATTCCTTTAAGAACATCCAAAATCCTATCTTTCAGCTACACTGAATTATACAATACGGTATGGCTTAAAGCTCAAATGTCACCCAAAATCTCATGTGCTCCCAGGTGGTGCCTTTGGAAGGTGAGTGACTTGTGGGACTCTGTACTCATGAGTGGATCCATCCATTGAAGCCTTCGTCCCTGAATGTGCAAGGAGTTGGAGCCAGAGAATGGTGTTTGACCCAGACGGGTGTATTCTTATCCTGGTTTCCTCTTTTCTCCCTTCTCTCTCTGCTTTCTTGCTGCCATGAGGTAAGCAGCTTTCCTCTGCTGTAGCCTCCCACCAGGCCTTTTCTGCATTTGGAGCCAAACCTGCCAGGGACTAAACCCTCTGAAACCATAATCTGAATAAATCTTTCCTCCTGTAAGGATCAGATCTTGGGGATTGGGTCTCAGTGACAGAAGCTGACTAATACAAATTCTATTGTCTATAATCATCCTGCTGTGCAATAAAACACAAGAGGTTATTCTTCCTATCTGGCTTTAACAAATCCTAATTTAGAGTCCATCTTTATTAAGATTTTACAGTGCTCCTGAACTTTTGGCATGATGCTAGACTAAGTTATGGTTCTGTGTCACTTCTCTGTTTTTACACGGGCTGATAATATTTCCCATCTTCCTGTTTATCAATTTTTTTGGGATTACTCACCACATTCTCAGCCATACAATGTGAAGAAAAGGATAATAACATAGTAAACACCTAATAACTATGTGTGAAATTAATGAGAAAAGGATATACATTTAGTCCTCACTATTTTTTCTTTCAGTAGTTCTCTTTAGTAAATTTTGTGAACATACTCCATCCTTGGCCTTAGTAAACACATAAACCCACTTAATACAATTTCTATCATGTGGCATGAAGTCCTTAAAGTTATTTTTTGGCTCACTCTTAATGGAAAAGTAGTTTTTAAACATCTTGGTGGGTGATAGATTTCCTTGATAAACCAAAGCTGTTAAGTTAAAAGATATTCCCCACCACAGAGAAATGCAAATGCACATTTCACATGCAGTTTAGAGCAGTTAAAAGATCACTACCATATATTTATAAAACACAGTTTAATTTTACATTCACATTTAACACCATATCCTTATTTAGGCATGCATTAATCATAAAGTAATAAGATTTTTAAGAAGCTTTGCCACCTAATTTTTTTTCATATTTATCAATTTTATTATTTATATTTCTGCAAAATTTTTCTTTGAAGCCACACATTAACTAGATTAAAGTTAATTGTAACAGGGCACTCTTTCTTTAGTCAGATATTATTTTAACATTTTAAGTACTATTTTTAAATAATACATTTCTCTGTTCAAAGGTTTAAATTGAGCTGCTCTTTTTTGGAGCAAAATGATCTGATGCCCACTAGTATTTAATCCGATGCTTTCAATCATCTGTGGAACAAACACATACATTCATTATCTATATTCTCAAAGCTCCCCAAACAAGAAATTCTTTTATATTCTCTTCCTACATAAAACTTGGCTTTCCTTTGATGTTATTATTCTCCCTGTGAAACCTCATAAAGGAGACTGCAGACATGCTGCATATTTTAAAATGAAGCTGGTATTATAACTGACTCAGACTCACATTTCAAAGATGAAAACATGTAAACTGGTTTCCCGATCCTATGTCAAGTGTTTTTTTAAACACCATCATAATAGCCCATCTTTAAGTTTGTAATTAGTTTAGGTAAACCATCTTCTGTCCATTCTACTTGATTTTTTCTTCTGAAGACTACAATTCTTCTTTCTTTTCACTTCCACTGATATCAGCAGCCTCCGATAGCCTCCTTTATCTGCCAGCATTCAGCAACTCATTCAACAAAGACTTAGTGTGAGCTGCCTCACCAGAACCTCACAGCATGCTCCATGCTGATGGAACATAAACAAAGATTCAAAGAGGAAGAAAATATATACAGAGAGATAAATACATATATGTAATATATATATACAAATATACACATATATATTTCTGTGTGTAAATATATGTGCATACATATGGAGATATACATTTATATTTCTATATAGTACACTAATATTTCTTTTTCAATTCTCATTTACTTTTTGTCCACTCTGTGCAGACTGTGATTCTGAGGTTCTGGCGAGCTCACATCCACAGAGTATAGAAATGCAGAGAGATAGAGAGACTTGAGTACAAGCATAATGCATCCAAAAAGGAAATGGTGCCTTGAAACTTCCTCCACTGAATTTTTTAGTCTGTCGCCCTTAAACTGAGCCTCACACAGTATTCAGGGACATGACACAGTGTGGGAAACTCTTTGCCAGAATGTAAAGCGGACGTCCTCCAGACCAGCACCTGGTGCTTCTTCATTCCCCTTTTAACCCTCGTGAGCAGTCTTTACCGACCTTACGTTTGTCAGCAGACTGGCCTTCCGCTCTCATTAAAATCGATCATTGAGCTCCACCTACAGCCTTCTAAGGCCTCTCCAGCTGACTCTACAGACCTTTCCCAACCCCTCCCACGAACAAGTTCCAAAGGTGTCTAAACTACACGGTCAGGTGTACTCACACCACATTCTTCTACTTGGTCAGTTTTTCATTGCTGGGATAAAATATGTGACACCCACAACTTAAAGAAGGAAAGTTCTGTTTTAGTTCAGGGTTTTAGTTCGTGATCTGGCTCCAGTGCAGAAATGTCAAGGTGGAAACTGATCAACTCATAGCATCCTAGAAGCAGAGAGCTGAGGAAGGATTTAAGAGGGACCAAAGACCATATACGATCCCCAAGGCCATGTCACCGTGACCTATCGGTATACCCACAGAAACATGCTTTGCTAATCTCGGCTCCTGTCAAGCCAATCATGTTGCAATCTAGATTAACCATCACACATTGCTAAATAGAGCTAAAATGGAGCAGTAACCAAGAGACATGCAGAGTGGGGCATTGGAATTCTGGTGTATAAGCACTAGAGAGTAATACTGGCTATTCTAGGTAAGGATGACAACAAAACTGGAAAGACAGTGGTGGAAATAAAAAGGATATAATCATGAGGAGCTAGGGAAATATGCTGATCTCTTCCTACCAACTCTGCTGTCATCCCCCACTCGAATGGTTGCACTGGAAATTTTATTGGTAATAGCTTGTAATATCCCATTTGATTTGGTATTAATCCACCTACTACCTACATTTTAGGCACTGGATACAGTCTTCTTTAGCACACGTACTGGCACCATGCAGTTGTACCACTGAATTGGACAAGGACTTGGTGCTGAGCACCTTGCCTTCCACTGGGTCTTGCAGAAGGATTTACTTCAGTGCAAAGTGCAGGGGTAAGGGTAGAGAGGTCGTGGAACTGGCAGAGAGATCAGAATTTCAAAAGACATAAAAGTTGTGGAAAATAAAGAATAAAACTATGAGGAAAACAAGTCGTGGGTTTTGTTGTGGAGATAAAAGAGCAAAAATGTGTAGATGTGAAAGGAAATATGCTCATCACATACATACATACATACATACATACAAACAAATACACATACACATTTTGGGAACATAAATGGCAAAATCACACTTATTCAATTGAATTACCATTTTCAATCTATAGATTATCAATTTATATTTAACATAAGACAATTTTGTTATCTGGATGAAAGAAACTCACTTGCAAATGATACCTTCTAAAACATGATAATTTTGGAAATTTCTTTTGAAATCATCAATGAATCTACTTGCTCATTAATTCACTTATTCTGTTGTGGCAGGATTCAAACTTGAAATGCAAGCTCTTGCAATTTCTTATGTGTTATACAAAAAAATGGATAATTAACTACTGAGTTAGTAACGATGATTAGCAATTTTTAAAAATCTGCCAATTTAGTTTCTAATTAAATCAATTTCAACAGAATGATGTTTATAATAAGATATGCTTTTCTGGGATTCGTTATAAAATTACAAGAAGTTTGTTATAGATTCTGATCACCAAACATCTCTAACCAGGCCTAGGCAGAAACAGCAGCGGCTATAAATTTTAGAACCCCATGGGAAACAACCAACTCCCAGCCCCCAAGACCTCCCCAGGCCTAGCTGCAAGATAACAAAGATCCATAAGTCGCACAGGATGCCTACAACCACAAAAGGAATGTCTAGCTGCTCTGGATAGCCTCTAGTGCTCACAGCCTCAGGATAGGGAGGAACCAAGAAGAACCCCAACCTGCGAAAGTTTCTCAAACCAGCTGATTCCGTCACCCTTCTGTTGCCATATCCTCTACATAAGCCCTAAGCCCCTTTGCTCTGAGAACATCTCCGTTTCTTGCTCTGGAGAAGGTTCCCCTCTGGCTTTATTCCTAAATAAAGTTTGTTGTTGCTGTCCTAAGGTCGCGGTCTTCTTTCTCTAGTACAGTATATTGACAAAATCGAAATGTATCAATTTTACTAGAAAGAATGGCCCTCATTTAAAAAAAATCAAATAACAAAAATGCTGGGGAGGCTGTGGGAGAAAAAGGAACCCTCTACACTGTTGGCGAGAAGGTTAAACTATTACCACTATGGAAATCAGTGTGCAAATTCCTCAAACTCCGAAACTAGAAATTCCATTTGACCCAGCTACTTGCCTTCTAGGTATGTTCCCAAAAGACTTAAAGACATCATATTATAGATATTATAGAGATATATGCATATGTAGGTTTATAGCAGGACAGTTCATGATAGCTAAATATTGAAAGCAGCTTATACATCCATCAACAGATGAATGGATAAAGAAAACATGTTTTTTCACACACAACGGAGTACCCTTCTGCCATAAAGAAAGGTAAACTTGAGTTATTTGTAGAAAAATGAATGCATCTTCAGACCATAATGCTAAGTGAAACAAACCAGAGAGAGAAACTTAAAGAGTGCACAGTTTTTCTTATTTGAGAAAGCAAAATTATAAATAAAGAACAACAACAACAAAAAGCCAGATACTAGGGAGTATGGTGATACATGTTTCTCAAATGGGAAAGTGGTCGACAGATGGAGTGGGTATACAGAAGAGGGAAAGGGATGGAAAAAAGAATTATGTATGTGAATCAACGCCACACAATGAATATAAATATAAACTACAAACATGTACTAATAAATGAATAAATTAAATCAAATTAAAAAGGTCCTTGTTTTAAGAGAGCTACAGTCTTACACTATGATATATATATGTGATGTATATATTTGACATGTATAGACAAATGTACACACATAACAATAGTTTATATATTTTATGTAGTATATTTTATATATAACAAATAGTATCGTGTTACCACAGGATGAATCCAGCAGATAAATTCCAGACTATCGTGTACAATGAGCAAAGAATTGCAAGAGCACATTCAATGCCAAGTGAAAAGCAGCAATTTATTGAGGATCACAGGAAGATGTGCTCAGGGCGAGTTTGTGCTGACCAAAAAATATGGCACAAACAGAAAAGTGGCGCAAGGACAACAGGAGAGTGAAAAACACAGCTCACAGATACATTAGGCTTGCAGTGTTTGAAGATTTTGCACCCCCGGCCCAGTGTCTCTCACCGGGTCTCTCAAGTAGGATTGAAAGGAATGATTGACAGGCTGCTGTCGTCTGCGGGGCCTTTAACATGCATCCCTGTCCCAGAATTCACTCTGATTTGAATTATTTTTATGAGCGTGTAGTGTATATTTATGAAGCTTTAATAATGTTTAAGTAGGAAAAGGGTGACTGAAGTTTAGGTCAAGAGATTCAGCGTGCTTATGCTCTCACCTAGAGCTTCAAAGATTTCCTGTGAGTTGTTTTATTTTCTACCTCTCTTAGGAAAACAGAAGGAGAAATGGCCCGAGGGTGCTGCCCAAACTCAAGTGAGTGTGTTATCGGGTAACTCCTTCTAGAAATTGCTCACCAAATAGATGTTACCATGTTGTAAGGTGCTCACTTAAGTTGATCATTTCTTGTCTTGATTAAAGTATTGAATGAAATAAGTATAAAAATTGGTGACAACATTCATTTGAAAAAGCAAAGCTGAAAGGTGAAGGAGAAACTGGCTCTGCAGAGTGAACTCGGGCCAAATAAAAGGAGAAAAAGTACACACCGGAGGACACAGGGCAGGCCACCATGGGGAAAGCCACTATAGCAAGCTCTTCATGACATCTGTGTCCTTTTATGCTAGGTACAATCTCGCTGGGACCCACAAGAACTTCTATATGCGGGGTCCTGAGAGGCAGCACTGAGCAGGTGCTGGAATCCCAGCACCCCTCTCTTCCCAGCTGGTCAAAGCCGTGTGTGTCTTTTCTCTCAGGGGAAGGCAGTGACTTTCTAAGCCCCCATGTCTCTACCCTCATTATTAGTATTATATATGGTATATGTATTAGTATTATATGCTGTATATGTATAAAAAATGCCTACTACTTTTTATATATAATACATACTATAGATAATACATATATAAACGATTTGACATATATATACAAACTGAAAGTAAGGTCATTTATTTCATTAAAGTATCAGATATTCCACCTAAATGCAGTTTGAAAAATATGATTATATTTTCTTAGTTTGCAGATTATAAAGTATATATGATTTGGTATATATTATCTGTTATATGTATATATATATAATGAAAGCACAGTCATTTATGTCATAATAATACCAGATACTCTACCTACTTACAGTTGTAATAATGTGATTATTTGCTAGTTTGCAAACTATGAAGTATATTTAATCTAAGATGCAAGAATGCTAATGTCAAGAACACTATTTCAATTCCAGGAATATTTTGCATCTTATCCTTCACTTTCAAATCTCTTGCTAGTCTTGCATTTCTCACATAACTAAAATTTAATTTTTCTGCTGTTTCTCAGTTTGTCCTATTTTACTGTGTTTGAAATAATTAAAGCAAGACCTTAAATATGAACAAAATAACATTAAATAATTAAAAATTGAATTATTATATTGCATTTTGCATGAAAGATATCATTAATGACATAACAAAAATATTGAGAGGTGATTCTATATGAAACCAACAAATAACAAATTTCAAATCTTTCAAAATACCTCTAATGTTGAATAATTTTAAATGCTAGGAAAATAAAAGAAATATTAGAGGAATGGCTGACGTAAAAGGATACATTAAAAATTACTATAGAAGGGCTGGGGATTTAGCTCAGTGATTAGAGTGCTTGCCCTGCAAGCACAAGGCCCTGAGTTCGATCCCCGGCACCACAAAAAAAAAAAAAAAAGAAAAGAAAAAAAAAGAAAGAAAAGAAAAAAAGAAAGTATTCAAATTGAGGTTGCCCTGAGGGTATGTGCATTACCAAGAGACAGTATGCTTTGTTTCAGTAATCTTGTGGGTACAGGCAACAAAGCCTCCAGCCATTGCATAAGGGCCTTAACTGCTACAACTTCAGGGTAAGAAAAGTCAGTCCTACAAAGGGAACAGGTAAATAAACTTGTCTGTTTTGAACAGTGGTATGGATAGTAAGCAGAAAAACACCCAGCTCCTTTCAGAACTCAAATTCAAACTTGTGGTTTTGCCCAAAAACTAAATAATTTTCAGTAGTCAGAAATTTCAAAAGCTTTTATCCAACCAAAGGACAGCTTAACAAAACTGACATCAGTTCGATAATTAATGGGAGTTGTTTGGGGGTTTCTTTAGACAACATGGGTGGATTTAAAGCATTATCAACTGCAACAGCTACAAGTTTCGCCTTTCTCTTTCTCTCTCCTCTGGGTCCCAATTGCTGAACACCTGAACACCGAAAAGACTGTGTCCAGCAATTGGGTCATAGGTGTCTGTGGTCCCATCTGAATCTTTGTAGTTTATGTTGAATATCTGGAGCTCACTGTCTGATGAAATGATGTCTCATGAGTGCCTCTCCATCCCTGGAAGATGGATCTATATTAGCATATTTGCGGAAGGCCTCTGCTAATAGGTTATGAAACAAAGTTGTATTTTCCTTTGGGCTCTGTAAGACTCCACTCACTTTGTCATAATCAACAGACTCTGTAATTCAACCTTTTATCCCCATGGTAAGAGCATCTACAATACTAGATCTCATCTCTAGTTCCTCCTGAGTGTTATAGTCCCAGTTTGACTCTATTGAAGGAGAAACAGCCTCTCCAGGATGGTTTCCTTTCCTTCCCTACGCATATTGTTCATCTGCACAGTTCCTAGTCTCTTCTAGGATTCTTTGTTTTTTATCTGGAGTACAGCGATTGGCCAAGATATATTGGACATCTTGCCATGATAAATCAAAAGCAAAAGTCAAAGAGTTTGAAACCCATCTGCAAACTTACTAGGATCTTCTGACAGTTGGCCTAATCGTTCCTTACACAGGTGAATGTCTGCAACTGAAAAACAGACTTGCACTGGAATATTTCCCCTCAGACCTATGACTTCTCTTAAAGGTAGCATAAGTTGTGAATTAGGGTAGTTAGAAGTACCACTTTGGGTTTTCCCTGCAGGGCTCAAAGCTGTCTGAGAGGAATAAGAGGGCCCAAAATCCTTGGGTTCCCCTGGGGCATTAGGCTCTAGTGGTGTTCCTGAGTTACCTGGAGGGAATGGAGTTGATTTATCTACCTGGGGGGTGTAAGGGGGAGATTGAGAAGGACTCCCAGTATTAGATCAGAGTGACCCACACCCCTGAAAGACAACTGGGGGCCTCAGGACAAAGTCATATAGAATATTCTTCTTCCTCGGGGGTCACTCTAGATACCATAGCCCTTGAACCTTCCCTTTGATAAAGAGTCATTTAAAAGCCTAAATATAAGGCATTTCATTCCACCTTGCATGTTTTAAAAAAAACCAAAAACACTGTAACTGGAGAATAGTCTCACACTTCAAGTACCATCCCATACCCATCTCTCACCGCCCCCATCTCTTATTGAACCCAAACTGTATTGCAATAATAGATAAGCTGTTCCTGCTTTAGGCTATCGTGATCAAAACTTCCCCATTCATTGAGAATGCAGCCCAGTGGCAATGTGGGTGAGATCTATACAGCTGTGAGATCCAGTAGATGTCCCATCTACTTGTCTTGGGAACCTATGGAGAAGGTGATAACTAAGCCTACATTCCTTAAGGAGGCCTCCCATGCATAAGGAGAAGATCTGAAGTCCACAAGGTACCCCTTGTGCAACTTAACGAAGCCTAGATACATATAGTCTCTATCATGAGTGATGCCAGCATCATTTCATGCTGAGAAAGCCCTCCCAGGGCTTTCAACTCCTTATTTGGCCCCATTAACTCACTGGGGAGAAGGGCACAAAGCCACTTGTTGGCTTTACCTAGTCCAAACTCCCTGAAGTAAGGGTGGATCTTCCCCAACTAAAGTTCCCTTAGCCACCTTGTTAAACCCCTTGATGGTTCAACTTGCATTTAGAAATCATACAGGAAAAAAATATTTCTTGCATTTATTCTGACAGAAGTACTAAGAACTGGAATGGGCTCTGCTTTTACACTCACAGTTACTTTGGTTAAGCTTTTACATGTCAAATACTGTTTTATTTAGTCATCAGGCATCAATCTTTAACTTAGCTGTGTTTAAACAAGGAAACACAAAAGCCAGGTGATGATGGCCTCACTTGGCTCTTAGAGTGGCTGAGGCACTAGGTTTCAGCCAAAAGCCTTCAGCATTTTAAAACAGACACTTGCTTTTTTTTTTAATTGCACCCCCCCCAGCCTCAGTAAATGGTCATGCCCAGCAGGG
This sequence comes from Hystrix cristata, assembly GCA_004026905.1. Taxonomy (NCBI): domain Eukaryota; kingdom Metazoa; phylum Chordata; class Mammalia; order Rodentia; family Hystricidae; genus Hystrix; species Hystrix cristata. Next base: position 67,028 of record PVJO010002739.1, on the reverse strand, counting down.
ATGGGGTATAGGCCCCCCACTCGTTGTTGCTCCTGTTTGCTTGGGACCACAGCCAGAGGTCCTCTGGTTGTAGCCCCAACCCAAAAGTTTCATACCATCAAAAGGCTGCATGAATTCTTAAAGGGATACCACACAGTTCTCCTTCCTGCTGGAAGAAAGAGTTCTTTTCTCTGATTTTCCATAAGCCCATATGCTATTTAAAATCAGGGGCTTAGCTTGTCCTTTATTTTAAAAGGGTTAAAAAAAAAAACAGAGGAAGAAAAAAAAGAAAAAAGAAAAAATGGTGGCAGCTGGTGATGCATGCCTATTAAAGCTACCTTAGTCATGCAACAAAACAAATGGTGGCTGGTCACATGGCAAAGTAACACGGCAGCACCTCTGATCAAAATGCAAACCAAGAAAAAAAGCCATTTACAAACTAGACTATACAAGAACAGGTTGATTGCAAAACAACAACAAAAAAGAGCAGCAAAATACAATAAACGTGGGAAACAAAGACCCATGGAATGAGCACAAGCAGCTAGAAAGAAAAACAACGGCTGCATTTCCTTCTCCCATCCTCATGGCTAGACAAGCAGCAAAAAGTTTCCTGCATGCCTTAAGAACAATCCCCTACATCCTTGGCCTAGAGGGCTTGTTATCGGATGGGTTCGGATATTGCTGGGTTCTTTCCCTCCTCAAGCAAAGAATTGAATGAGGGGGACAAAAAGCAGTTCTAAAGTTTTATTTAAAGTATAGAGAAAAGAAGAAAAGGAAAGTTGAACATAACAATTGACACAGAAAATGTGTACCGGGCCTATAAGGCACGGCAGGGGTTACCACGAGACAGGCATGGTAGCAGCGGTGCTGGGACGCAGCCATTATCTTCCATGGGAGAGAAAAAGGAGAGCTCCTTCCCGGTGGCGCGGTAGAGGCAAAAAAGGGGCTCTTGCTTCAGGGGTTGCTAGTATTTATCGAATGGAATTCCCATGGAATCCCGTGAGAACTTCCTGCAGTCCACGTGAGGGCTGGTGTTTGAAAATCACGCCTCAGGCTGACGTCACTTCTAGGCCACTCCCCCAGGTCACGGTCCCTTGCCAGCCAGCCTTAGCCATGCCCTAATCCTATTTCAGGCTGAGTGAGGGAAAGAAAGAGAAAGAAAAAAATAGAGACCTTGTGGAACAAAATTGTTTTTGCCCAGCTTGGTCACATCTTACTTTGTCTCAGGTCCCTGAGCTCTTTCTCACGTCTGGCTGCACCAAAATGAATTCTCCTGGCTGCAATCACCAAAATGTTCATTTTTACTGGCCACTCTGAAATGTACTCTCCTGGCTGGAATCACCGAAAATGTTACCAGGTAGTTATATTCCAAATAACATTACCAGGTTCTGGATTGTTAGTCCCTCCTTCTGAAATTAGATTCCAGGTTCTTCCCACCTTGAACAAAGAACTGAAGGAAATGAGCCAAAACTGAGAGACACAGTAAGGGTTATCATGAAAAGATATGGTAGCACATCTCTTCATGGTTTCTTTTATTTTATACTGTCTAAATCTTGAGGAAATCCACGAGAACTTCCACATCCAGGTCCTGAGAGACAGTGTTGGGATCTCATGCCTCAGGCTGATGTCAGGCCATTCTCCTGAGAAGTCACTATCTGTTTGGGATCTTGTAATTAACAGGTCACACCTACTTTCCCAGCCAGTTTTAGTCACACCTCTCCCCTTCCTCAATACATCGGTATTATAACAGTTATAAGTATATTTAGGCAGGCTGTCCACCTAAAATTTTGGTATTTTATACCTACTGATGTGATGCAATGAGATCATTAATCTTGGTGCTAGTCTCCCTGGAAACCCATATCTTAGACTAATTTTGAGGAAAACTTCAGACAAACCTACACTGGAAAAGATTCTGCAAAATACCTGACCAGTACTCAAAACGTCCAAGCAAGAAGACATTAACAGAAAGTGATGGCAAAATGAGATACGGCATTCCAGACTGGATTCTGAAGTAGGAAAAGAATGTCAGTGAGAACACTAGTGAAATTCCAATAAAGTATGGGAATATAGCTAATAATATGCTAATGATGGTAGCTACTAACAATCATGGACTTTTATTTGTAACAAGTTTACCATCTTTTCAATTTTAAAAACAGAAAAATCTTGAAGGCCACATCTATAAATCTAAAAGTTTCCATAAATAAGAATTTTATTAAAAATAGAAAATTTTGAATATAATCAAGTAAAAGCTTCTGTTCATCAAAATCATGCAGAAAAGTAAAAATCCTACAACCTAAGAAAGATAGTTGGAAAATTTTTATCCCTCAAATCATTAATAGCCAAAATACAATTATTAATCACTTGCAAAAATTAGACATAATAGAAAAATGAATAAAAGATATTAAAAAACATTTTAGCTAGAAAATCTCTTTATAAATCATGAGCATGTATGTGAAAATGCTCAATCTCATTGATTACAGAAAAATACAAATTATAAATAAAAGTATTCACAATTTGGCCCTGAGCAAATTGTAAGGGTGAATAATAACAAGGGTTGATGAGAATCCAGTCTCAGAAAATCAAATTGTTACATTCTCTTGATGCGAGAGTCCCTGATAGAAATAAATTGGCAAAGAATGTGGCATCCTCTATAGTCTAGAACATACGTGTGCTCTCTCCTCCAGCAATGTATTTCCTAGATATACAATTAGGAGTTTTTCGTGTGTTAGGGTTAGATTTTTCATAGCAGAAGTGTTTGTAAATGCAAAAATTTTTAAATAATTGAATTTTCAATCAACTGTAGAACAGATAAATGAATCAGGCTATTCATTACCACCAAATACTGTGCAGCAGTGAAAACAATTGGACCATATGCATGAACCTAGGTGAATGTTGAAACTTAATGTAAACAAAAAATAAGTTGTTAAGGATTTATACAGTGTAATAACATTTATATAATGTGCAAAAATAAGCAAATGTCTGTTTCCAAAACTGAGTGGGAATTAAAATAATATTAAATAGAACATTAAGGAAATCAGATCCCCCCAGAGGTTAGAGACAGGATATGAATCTTATGTATTTTTCTATTTATCTATTTGGCACTGGAGATCAAACTCAGGGCCTTGTGCTTACTAGGCAAGTGCTCTACCACTGAGTTAAATTCCTAACTCCAGAATATGCATTTTTAAAAGGTTCCCAGTTGATATTAACAATTATAAGTTAGGTGGTAATACATAGCTACTTATTTCTATTTTATTTTCTAAATGTCTCCTAATTACTCATGTTGTATATAAGAAAGGAATTATAATAAGTAATAAGTAGGGCAACACTAGAATCTGCTATATGCGTTTTATGCTTTAACAAAATCTAAAAAGATAAACATTTCAAGGTAAAATTAAAAAAAGAAGAACATAATAAATTTCATTGAAGATAGAGGAGAGAGATAAAAAAAGTTTTTAAAAAGTTGATTGGCATGTATAATAAAGTTTACTGGAGGCTGGGGAGTGTACGAAGGAAGGGAATTAGTGGGAGTTTGTGAAGGAATCTGACTACCGCACCTTAGGCTGGCAGAGACCCCTCTAACGTCCCTCTGCTCAGTACAGCTGCACTCAGTAATTCATCATTATCAGCCCTGCTGTTCATAGCACCCCCTACTTGCTGCGCTTTCCCAGGCCTCATCCTTGGGCAACCATTACCCCTGTGCTCTATCAAGCTTCGTTACTGGAAAGTAGGCACAAGCCCCTTTCACTGAATCCCACCTCCCCGTGACCCTAGAGAAGACCCCCAGAGCCTGTACGAGGGGATCAGAGCGGTCCCTCTCAGCTTTGCTCTGAAACAAACCTGTCCTCTTCAACTCGGACCTTTGTTTTCCTTCTTTCTTCCTAACAGTTTGGACAACAAGAACCTAAAAACAGGCCTCTCCAAAATAAATAAATCAATAAATTGGTTCTAAGCAAAAGTGAGGGCCTGTAGCTCACAGTACCTTACTAGAGATGTTGCGAATAACTGGAAGGAGGCACTCAAGGCCCCCAATGCTACTGTACAGTTCGTGTCAGCCTCATCTGATGTTCAGCTTCTTTGTATCTTGAACAGAAACTTGAGTAAGCAAACAGAAGTAATAAAAAAAGAAAGGGATTCATTAAGAAAGCACACTCCACAGAGAGGGAGCAGGCCGGTGAGAAAACTCAAGAGTGAGCGACATTCAGAGTGCCCCCTTCTGTTTTATGTTTGAGGTTAAAGCATACTTGGAAAATTTAAAATTGCACAGTATTTCACAGATCAGGAGCCCTATTTGTGCCCTATTACACATACTATGTAATTTTCAATAGGTAAACGTAGTGAAGTATTTGAGCGGTGATGATGAAATTCAAGCTATTTTCCACATTTTGTACCCTGAGAAGGTATTTAAACTGTGAGGGTTTCTCTGTTGGTAAAGATTAATTTCTCTGCACACAGGCTTAAGGGAAATATTTTCTTGAGCAAATATATTCCTTTTTTTTAACAATAAGAGATTCATCCCGAGGTGTATTTTAGCTCGAGGCTTATGTATATGCCAATAAATAGCTGAAACCATCAGTTACTAGAGAGAAGGACCCGGGGGAAATGTTAAACATATTCACTTAAAGATATAAATAACAATAGCAAATGAAGTACAAGTGACTTATTCTCAATCAAGAGGTGATTCATAAGTAGTTTATTGGGAAACAAGTTATTGCTTTCCACACTATGTCATCAGCCAGCTAGTTTTACATGTTAGCTTTTCTAAGCGCATACATCTAAGTGGAGTCTATATGTATTTGAGCCTCTAGCAAATGATATGTGTAGCAAAAGATAAAAGGATTTTCTAAAGTGTAACTCTTTTAAAATGTTTCATATATATCAAATTATTTTTATTACTGATTATTCAGAAAATGTTGCCCAACAGGAAAGAAACAAGAATTCAGTCAATTGTCTGTGATCTATTGCCCCCACTCAGGGAAACTACTAGAGAAAGTTATATTTAATTAGTTAGACATCCAATTATTTTATTCTCTATTTCAAAATTTTTCTTACATATATACAGGTGTGGCATATGTTTATACGTAAAATGTATGCATGTCTTAAAGGTATCATAAATAATGTATAATTTTATAATTTGATTTAGCAGTATATTCAGCTTTTCAAGGAAGTATTTAAATATTTATTACAGATAAATGCTGCAGTTAATATTAGTTTTTATTTTCTCTAGACTAAATGATACTGTATTTATAGAAAGTGAAATGCCATTATATCAGATAGCAAACACCATAATCATTTTTTATAGAAAGGTTAATGGGCCGTCTGATTTTCTGTTACAAAGGTCAACTAGAGTGGATTAAAGTTTTCCCTGAAATATTGTGAGAATTTAATGAACCTCTGAGTGGATCTCAGCTTACTCTTTAATTAAATAATTCTTTACTCATTCTGTATACATAGCAAATGTGAATTTTTAGGTATTTAATAACTATGACATATAAAATACAGTTCTTTAGTTATGAATCAACTTACAAGAATTCAATCACTTGTACTAAATATTACAATTTGATCATAACGTTCACAAATATTTTTAACAACATTTCACATAAGGGGTGGAACATGGATGAATTTTCTCGAAAAGAGTATCTAAATTTTCAAAGTCAAGGAACAGAAAGCTGCTTTGTTATCTAAAATTTATTGTTAGAAATGCCATTGAATTATAATTAAAATTACTTTAAACTCATTTCATACTCTTCTATAGCCTCTATTCTCACAAGTTCATATTCTTTGCACAGATTTTTTCCCACTTGATACTTACCACAGACAATACATTCATGCACTATCTCAATTACACTAATAATTATATCTTTGAAATTGTAACATGTTTTATCTGAGAACCTTATACTTAATCCAGATAGAGGGAGTCAAAGTCACGTCTTCTTAAAGATAATGTCATTTAAAGTAAAATAAAAATGTAAATTAGGAATTGTGAAAAGAGTATAAAAAGGCAAAAAATGTCTAGCTGGGTGAACCCATTGGAAGAAAATATTTTATGTTCCCAAAACTGAAATATGTTCTTTATGTTGCAACATCTACTTTAAGGCAAAAGAGTGAACTAGAAAAATGGCAAGCAACAAGTCAAAATCTAGAATCTGAGAAAGAATTTTAAGGAAGAGGGAGTAGATGGATAAGCAAGCCTGGCAGCAGAGAAAGAAAGAGAAAGATATGGAGGTAGAAACCTAGTGGTAGAGACTCTTACATTTTAATGGTCTCCTGAAAAGCCTAGTTTGAAAGCAAGTGCGGGGGAGTCATTTTGTGTTAGACCTCCCAGGAAATTTAGATTGAAGTTTTTATCTCTTTAGGGAATAAGTAAAGGTTAAGTGAGGTTGATCTTGACATTTAAACACCTCAACAATTTGTTTCTGCTACTGTACTTGACTATTTGTGTTGATAAAATTGGCACAACCACTCAAATGTACGTTTTACAGAAAACAGCAGTTGTACGTTGTATAGGAACCAGCCTTAAAAAGCATACTGTCCTTTCTGTTGACAGACTGAAATGTGAATACATGTGAAAATGTTGTATTTGTACATTTTCAAAAGCAAGATTAAAGTAAGATTGCTGAAAGATATCAAATATATAGTAATATAGGTACTGTTTGAAAAAATGCAAATATATTACTGGCTTGGGATTAGAACAGAAGAAGTTCATATCTACACAATATGGTACTTGTGTGAGTGTTTGGGAGAAATGAGCATGAGGGAACATTAGGGAATTTGTTTTTTCTTTAAATGCTGTTGATAACCCTGGATTTTTTCATAAAATTTGTATTGAATAGCAAATGTCATTTCTTAAAAGAGCTTTTCACTTAAAGATTAGTACCCATCAGAGCACTTTCCTTGAGGTTCTGTTGGAATCTCTCCTGAAACGACAGATACACCGTTCCTTTCTAACGTGTTTACCAGAAATAGATGAAAATTAGATTTTTTTAACTTACGTAGAAAACAGAAAGAAAACAGCAATAAGGTCAGTGTTTAACCAATTTACACATCTGGGTTTTTTTTTTTTATATATTTTGGGCAGTTTTTCACAATGAAGGAATGACAAAATCATCTCACAGTGTAGTTGCTGGCTTTCTGTATTTTCTTATGTATATTAACATTGGAATTGCTTACACTATAAATGTTAACTTCTTCCTTCTGTCAACATTTTATCTAGTAAAATATCTTTGGCTGGCAAAGGGAAAAAAAATATCCCACACTTGTCAAATTAGCAGAAATTTGTGAGCTCCTGTTTGTGACAGAAGAGTCTATATGATCAAGGAAGTTTTATCCAACACCAGATAAGTTAAACTAAATGACTGGCAACATAAAGCATCTCAGTATCTATTAATCTTATACAGCTGGTACTGCTAGCCTTGGGAATTATTTAATGTAGGCAAATTATAGAAATATATAGAGAAATTATCGAGAAAGACATGATTAATACTAAGTGGGAAGTACTGCACTTTAAGATTAGTAATTGTTCAGATGCTAAAATCTGTTATGATTTCTAGACAAAGTGTTAGATTAGAATTGGGAATCAGACAGCTGAAGATCATACGTCAGCTTTGTCACTAATGAAAAAATATAGAACATGACTTAAATTTGAGGCCTGTTGAACCTCAAAACGATCTTCTCTGACTCTCCTCTCAAATTTCTCACATTTTCCAAGTAGGAGAATCTGGACCCACTAAAGACCCGTTCTCATTGCAATAAAGGTAATTAGCATGAGTTCCAAACACAAGTGTTTGCAAAGTACAATCTGTAATTCCAATACAAACTTCATTCTTTTTCTCAAAAGGAAAAGACTGGGCATTGAATGCCACACTAACAGAGGAAGTAACTTTCACATGTTTCCCCCTGGGGAGCAGACAGTAAGATTTAGTTACCTCTTACTTTTGGAAATTGAGAGTCTGAGATCATTCCTGCAGCACCATTCTTTTGACCCCTAGAGAAGTCCTCATGGAAGACAATATCACAATGGTGGGAGCACAGAGAGCAACCACTCGGAGAGAGATTTAGGCATCAGACTTGCTCTGTTAAAATAACTCATTTTCACGGGAACTACCCAATGTCCTATAAGAACTACATTAATCCCTTCTAAAGGTAGCACCCCTAAACGATCTAACCATCTCCCACTAGGCCTCATCCAACAAAGGTTTCACTGCCACATTGAGGGTCAAGGATCCACTATATAAATCCTTAGGAGACACACTTAAATCTATTCAAACCACAACAGAGCCTAATTACCTGAGTTTCACTATCACCACATTATATGTATAATTATGCTCTTTCATACTTCCATCAAGAATTAAGATTTAAAACTCATGGCCACGAACAATTTTGTTAACAGAGGAGACATACTTTGCACATTGAAATTGTATGTTTCAATCTAATTTGCTAACTCGAAACAAAAATAGAAGAATACTCATTTTATTAATAAATACTCTGGTGCTTGCCAGGGGTTTGCAGGTGCTAGATACTACACTTTGCATCCTTCTTTTTTTCATTCATTGACTATTTACTATCATTTAAACCCAAAAGATGGAATGGTATAGATGTCTCTTCAAAAGTATGCTGAATGTATCTGGAGAATGACATAGTATCTATGTATAGTCCTTGAATCTGGTCCTTTTCCTGATAGAATGCAGAACAGACACTCCTGGGTTTGAACTTTAACGAGAGTGTGCACTCCAATTCTGGGAACCTATATAAAAATTTAGGCAGCCTGAAATTGTGGTGAGTTACAAAACTCCAAGTGGTCTGACCGAAGAAACAGGAAACAGAACTGTGAGCCATGTTGGAAATGTTACTGCAAAGTGTTTGTTCTTTAAAATGCTGTCTATTTTCCCAAGAATTTTGAGGGCTTCTGTCCCTCAAAGACATAAAAAGTTTTTCATAGATTGAAAAAAAAGTACAATGAAGATTTCTGTGCACTTTTATACTGTATAAATTGCATTGCTCTAAGCAGCTTCCAGCCAAAAGGAATGTGCTGCATTCCTTGGTGATAAATTTCCACTCTACTGCCTTCAGCTAACATTAGGGATGCTCTTTCTAAATTGGATAGAAGGCTTGGCTATCTGAATCCCCAGATGTGAAAACCCCATGAAAAAATCATAAGAACTTAGAAGGAAGTGTCAGGACATGACTCTTTAACTGGCTAGTCACTCTGCCTCCTGAGGACCTGAGAATGCCACTTCTTACATATAGCTTATTTAACATTTTTCCCTAGTTACCTGTCACCAGGAATAGGCCACATATTAGAATATTTGTTGATGCCTCTCCTTTATAGACTTTATAAGCATTGTTTGCATTAATCATTCAAATGACCCAAGCAAAACATGGAGAAATGAGCAGAATAGACACTTTGAAAAAAAAGTACAAATAGGCAATAATTATATGAAAAACATGTTCATCTTTAGCCATTAGGGAAATGTAAAGCAAAACAACTATGAGATTCCATCTCTCCCCAGTCAGAATAATTTTCATCAAGAACACAAAAACAACAAATTCTGGGGAGAAAGTGGGGAAAAAAGAACACTTCTGCTTTGACGATGGAAATGTAAACTTGTACAGCTACTAAGGAAATCAGTATGTCAATTCTGGAGAGTCTTCAGAAACCAAAAGTGGAAATTCTAATAGACGCAGTATTTTCCCAAAAGAATGAAAGGTATCATGCTGTCCTGGCACACCCATTTCGTTTTGCTATTTACACGTGTGGCTTAAAAGGGTCAGTGAGACCATCAAAGGAAAGACTAATATTCAGCCAATTTATTACAGCCATGTCTGTTGGTGGCAGGGCAATGCTAGACAAGACTGACCTAAGACCGTCTCCGTCTCCATGCAGCCGCCCTTGGGTGGACGTAGACAGCAAGATGGAGCACGGCCTGTTTGACCTGGTGATCATCAACGAGCGGAACAGGAGGCCTACACCACTCCCGCCAAAAAAAAAGAGTGGAGGGGACCAGCGGCGCCGGTGTCCATCGCCAGTGTCCATTACCCCAGCCCGAAGGCTCCCGGTGGGGCCTGTCTGGGCGCCACAGGAGGCCCACAGGGGCACTCACAGGACGGGCAGAGCTGCCCCCAAGTGGCCACGAAATGGCTCTGACCGCAGTGCGTGCGGGCACCTTTCCCCTCGCCTGCTCCCGGGACTCTGGGGTGCCCTCCCTGCTCCCTGGGCCTGTCCTGCCCTCATATTTCCTGCTCCTGCAAGCTGACTTCTGAATAAAGTAATTTTGGCTTAAAAAATGTGCGATGTACCTGTACCAACTCCACTCACGGAATATAAATATTACGTACTACAAATACTCACTACTAAAAATATTTTAATGATAGACCTTGTATTTTTTCCTTTGTCATTTTGTAAAATGCAGCAACACATACTTTCACATGTCTTGCCTCATAAAAAATAAATTTGTTCATTATATCTATTATAATTGATCATTGTTTATCTGCATTTCTAATTCTAATACACTTATCCAAATGCTTTTTAAAAGTTTAAAACATTCACATTTTCACCAACTTGAAAGTCATGTAGACTTGAAGTCATATAGAATATATTATAACTTTGATTCTTACCTTATTCCAGGCATATAAAACATATATACCTACATAGTTTATAAAATTAATTACCTTCTTTAATACACTGAAATATTATTTTTATGCATAAATGGATTGCTGTATTTACTTGGATCAATTTCTGAATTATCTAGGTTACATACTGATTTAGCCACTTGATTTTGTCAATACAACATGTATTTGAATATTGTAAGATTAGATATATTCCTAAAAGGATAATTAGGTGAACTTCATTGTATCACTGTACTATTCTTTTACTTCACTTCACTTTTCTATATCTGCTTTAAAATCATTATGTAAATATTCACCTATAAAAATAAGATTTAAATTAGAGTTTCAGAAACAATGCATTGATTTAAAACATAGGTACCAACACGTCTTCCTTCCCAATATTAAAAAATACCTTTCAATTGCTCAAATCTTCTATTATGAGAATTCATAGCTTTAGGAAGGGGAAAGAGAGCAGAAAAAAATCAAGATACGTCATGTACAGGTACAAAATCCCTACGACGAATGTGACTATTATGTATATCTAAAATGTACCAGTGAAATTAAATAATTTCAAAAACATGAGTATTCACAGCTTTAATAAGATTTTATATCTTTTATATTTAGAATAACTTGCATTTATTTTATCCCTAAGTGCATTATAACTTTATGCCTCTTGTAAAAACCATGTTTCATCATTTGCATATCTAAATTCTAATATTGTAATACATGTTTAAATATTAGCATTTATTTTATTTATTTATGTTTCCTACCTTTAATTTCTATTGAGGAAGAATCTCTTTAAATCACTAAATTGTCCAGGTTGTGCTCAGACTTATGATCCTCCTGTCTTAGCCTCCCAGAGTGCTAAGATTATAGAAGTGTGTCACCATATCTGTTTTATCTTTCATTAAGCCTTCTTATTAGATATTCTTATTAATGCTAATAATTTTTTAAAACGTAGTGATAATGCCATTATCACAAGTGCTTATACTTACTTTAATATTCTGAGCTGAATATGAAAGAATACAATTCAGAAGCTTCAATTATTTCTTGGGTTTTAAACTGAGATTATCTACTGATATCATTCTTTACCTTTCTCAAACTATATGACAAATTGAATTTTTCTTAACATAGTTTTTGCAGCCAAACATAACAAATATGTTTTAAAAGTAAATCATTTAAAATTACTTTAATAGTTATATTTTGTTTCATATCATAAAAATCAAAGTAGTTGGCAAGTGTAAATATACTAATTTTTCAAATAATCCAGCAAAGTTGAAAGGATTTAGAATATTTGTTCATGGTCACTCAATTTATGTTGGAACTTGGTTTTTTGTACACCTCAAAGCATAAGCCCAAAAATTTCTAATACGAATCTATATTTTCAAGTGGATACTATTGCATTTTATATCTCCACTCAACATATATTGCCTAAAACCAAAAAAAATGCATTTCATATTGACATTTATAGTTAGTAAAGTCATATTTTACTTCAGAAATAATAATTTATATGATTTCAAACTAAAACTCATAAAGAATTTTTTAACATATCGATCTTTCATTTATACAAATAGTTTTTGGTAGGATGTTGCCCAACGATTTTCATTTTAATAGCTTTCATTTTTAACATAACATCATATTTTCAAAGAGGGGAGGAAAAGATGCTACGTCTTGAAAAAGAATCTGGTGTACCTTGGACTAAATGTTGCCATAGATCAGAAAACTGTTTTACTGACAGCTAATGAAAATAACTGTAAAACACTTAGAAAAATCTCTTCCATTTTAAAATAGCCCCAGGAGTTTCCAACTCAATGAAAACATCTTAAAGACAAACTTATAAATGATCACTAAGATCTGTTTTTACTCATTCTTCTACTTAAAAGTTTACTCTGGATATTATTTTCCCTTCAGTTTTACTTGAAGGAATATAAAACAACAATGGTACACAAAGGACACACTAATGAAAAGTTCTAGATGGAGCAACTGGACATTCCAAAGGAAGTGTTGTATCACACAAAGCACTTAGGATTTTAGAGTCAGATTAATTTAGATTTTAAACAAAGATTTACCAGTCACTATCTTGTTCATATTATATTTGTTATTTAAATTTCCTAGGACAACATGCCTGAACAAGGCATAAAATGAGCTACATACTATAGATAAACCACCAAAACAAACAAACGATGTGGTTTAAATAAAAGATAGGTTTATTTTTCCTGAAATGGATAAAAGAGTGCTTTCTAAAGCCTTCCCTGAAAGTTCTGTGGCTGAGGTCCCTTTAGGAAGAAGGACTGGAAGAAAGATCCCAAGCAGAGGACAAGGCCACAGATCTCTTTTCATATCTGAAGGGCAAGAAACAAGTCTCACAATGCAGAAGATGCTTAGATTTCACATCTTTTATTTGGGACTTTGCTGTTTGGCCTAAATGAGGCTGTTTTTCTAGAGGAAAAGGAGAACAACTCTTAGGTTATAAACGTATAGGAGACTTTACACATCTTACATGTCCTGGCCCATGGAAATGAAATGAAGATTATTTAAACAGAAAACATAAATTTCCTATGTATATGATTTTAAAATAATGGCCCAAAGTTTTAAACCTGTAAGTATTTACTTCTTCTAAGTTATATCTCAAATATTACCCAGTGTCAAAAGTTGAATTTTAATAAAAAGCCTACAAAAGCTGCATTGCTAAATTAATTTTATTCGGGATTTGTTTATCTAATATTATTTATTGAGAATTTATATATGCTAACCCTATTTGTAAGTACTAAATGTAATGCTTGAAAAAGGAGAAAAATACAACCTCTGTTATTAGGAAATTTATAGTCTAGAGAGTTAGTTCCACTGTATTTATTAAGTAACTGGTTTTCCACAAGATGATGTAAAGTTCAAAATAAATTAATAAACATAACCAGCTCTGTTCCTATCAAGACAATGATTTGAGACAGATGTTATTAAAATAGGAGTAGTAAAGAACGACTTTGTTATCTGTATGAGATTCCTATACCATTATCACAAACTACCAAAAACTTCATGGTTTAAAGTACCAGAAAGTTATTCTATCACAGCTCTTGGAAAGCACCTTCTGGAATCTGTTATTACTGGGCTGAAATCAGGTTTTCAGAGCTCGCTTTTGGGACTTTCAGCGGGCTATTTCTTGTCTCGTCCCACTTCTGGCCTCTGTCAGCTTTTCTTGGCTTATGGTCCTACCATGCACATAGTAAAATCTTGATTCACCTCCCTTACAAATGTCCTTGAACTTACCTGGAGAATCCAGCATAATTTCCACATTTTAAACTATTTAATTTCATCACATCTGCAAAAATAATGCAATGTATACTGGCCAGTTCTAGGAATAAGCACATAGATGCCTTTAGGGGAAGCTGTTCAATTTGCTACATCATTATTTTCTAGGTTCTCTCCTTCCTCATGTGTTACGTGGCATGTAAATGGCCTCCATTCCTCTTCTTATTATTGTGTTCATCTTTTTCTTCATATACTAAGGATTATAATACTGATGTAAATACTTTTTTCACACTTGATCTTTCAATCATTTTATGGAAAGTAATTTACGAATCTACAAATTTCAGACCCTGACTACCTTAGGTCAATTGTTTCATCCACCTAAGAAAGATATTTCACTGACTTCATCTATGATAAAATATTTTATTGTGTTATATTTCCAAATAAAGTAGATAGAAGTTGATATTTTTGTTTAACTCTAAAATAAGAGTCAACTATAGTACTGTTAGTAAGTGTGCTAAATTTGAGAAATAAGTAGGATATCATAGAATGTATTTCTTAGGTTTATGGATGTATTTTCGGTTATGGAAAATTGGTATATTGCAAAGTTATCATCATTCAGACTAATCAAAATGTACTTACTGTGTCTCAGTGAAGTTTGAAGTAAGAAATGCTAAAGGAAAATGGCAAATCATAAATGTTCTAAACATTATGTGAAAAATAAAAAAGTAAGAGATGACAATAATTATACAGAAAAAACTTTTAAATGTGAAGATCAAATTTTAATTTTTATGCTTAAGCCACATCTTTCTCAAAACTTTCTAATTCTTCTTCATTATACAGAGTCCACCAAATAAAATGTATACACATTTCAGGAATAGGAAAATAGCAGCTTTTATCAACAGACTGTGTTACCCTTCTGTAGGGGACCCTAGAAGATGTAATATATTGAGGAAAACTCACTACATTGCTGGCCCTTAGAGCAGCAATCTCAGTGCCGAGGCTGCCCAAACTGTGGTTCTCTGTACTAACAAATGTCTGGAAGCTAATGGCCACCACTTTGAGCACCTCTGGCAATTGTAGAGGACAAAGGTGGCTTGTGTTAATCTCATTATATCTCAATAAATTTAGTGTTAAAATATTTACTCAAGTTTTTCTTTTCCTGAAGTGTGTATACATTTTTGATGGGCTATGTATGTATTAATATATATTAAACAATAGTTACTTTTTGCTAATACAATAATAGGCTTTTTAACTGTAGCAATGGTCAAAGTAACTTGATTTAAAAATCCATTATTTATTTTATATTGTAAAGTTTTCACGTAATATGAAAAGAGATAGAAAGGCAAATACAGGAGAGGTGATCAAAATAGATGTCTATAATCCTAGCACTTGAGAGGCCAAGGCAGGAGGATTAGTGCAGCTCAAGGCCAGCCTGGGTTACATAGTGAGTTTAAGGCCAGTTTCAACAACACGGAGAGACCCTGTCTCAAAAAAGCAACAAAACAAAATGAAACAAAAAAGGTGAGTGTTTAAAATAAGAAAATTTAGAAAGAGACATTGTCATTAATTCCCCTGAAAATACTTGAAAACATTTATACCATTATTTTTGTCATTTCTGAAGTGTTCAGGAGTCCACTTTCCCAGGTGTCTTTATGTTGTCTCATCTGAGGTGTAACAGAAAACACGGTAAATGCTGTTGCCCTGAGCATCTAATGAGAGAAAGGCTCACAAAATGCATCATCGTGTTTCCTCATCTGTATTATTCACCAGATATGGCAGCTTGAGACTTCTAGCTCTTCCCTAAAGTCAAAAAGACCTGGGGAGGTAAATGTTTTGAATCCATTCAGGATATCCAGGCAGCCACCCCAAGCAACTAAACACAGTCACAGACTAGGACTCCCAGAACAGCTTCAGAAAGTGCCAGGAAGGATACTATAAATGTGTTGAAAGCAGGGGGCAGTTTTTTGAAGAGGATTAAGAGCGTTGTGTCTTTTACTGTAATAAATTTTTAAAATTTATACATTTACTATATTTTTGATCATGTATAACTCATAAATTAATGGTAATTAATTCTGATAAGTTTATAATAGCTGAATGTATCATTGTGAATCACTTCTATGGTTAAATCTTTGCATAAATTTATACTCAATAAATAAAAAGATGAAAATGCAAATCAGTGATCATCTTAAATTACAAACAAAATTTGTATGTCAAGTAACACATATCTAGAACAGGACTTCTCAACATCAGCACTATTGCACAATAGACAGTTTGGCCAACTCTTTGTTATGGTGACTTCCTTGCAAATTTTGGTTTGTGTAGCAGCATCTAAAACTTCCATCCATCAGCATTCTCTCTACTTTATTGCAAGCCAAACTGTCTCCAGACATTGTGAAATGTTTCCTGGGGGATTTTCCTGGGGAGAAATGATCCCATTTGAGAACCAGTGATGAAGAAATAATGCTTTGTCATACTAAACATGGATCATAAAGTGAAAAACTTGATACAATTTAGTTGAATCAGAAATTAGGCATATAACATATGCTAGTGATTTAGGATTACTGAACATGAAAGACGATATGTCTTATTTCCTGTTATTGTTTTAAAAACATTGTCAAAATTTAAAGGAATTATTAATTTTAAATCTTGCTCTCTCTAGTTCACATCTTTGAGGGCTGTGGCTAGTTATGAAAAGATATATTTACTGAAAACTAAAATTCTCAAAATTTGAGGGAAGGTTGTATAAATACTGTATTTAACTTGAAATACCTATAGAAAGAAAGAACAAATTATTTATAATACCACAAAGCATAAACCAAGAAAGCTAAAAAATGTGATTCTCATTTTAATCAAACTACATAACTTTGTTCAATAGACCGATTTTCCCTTTGGTATATTCAATTTTCCTCTGCTTCATGGTTTCTACCCAGAACCCCCCCCCCAAAAAAAAAAGCCATTTCTCTCCCCATTTTCTGTACCCTGTGAGAAGTATGACTTCCTAGATGGGTGAGTAGGAATAAATTTAAATTCTGAGCAGATCAGCTCCTTCCCTCTTCATCTCCTGCTGCTCTTCCTGCCAGCAAGACTGGACACTGCACCTCACAATATAAAATCTAGACTTGTGTGCTACAGCTCTGATCATTTCAAAGCAAGGCGAGATTTTGGTTTGTGCTACTGACAGGCTGGACACATATCTAATTCAGAAGTTACGTATGTGCATATGTGCTGCCAAAGAGAGCACAGAAGTTATATGATTGTAAGCAGATGCATATAACCAAAAATGAAAGCCAAACTTTAGTAACAACTGTGTCTCTCAGTTGTTTTCAAAGGGCTCTTATTTTTATTATTTATTTATTTATTTATTTTTCGGTGCTGGGGATTGAACTTGGGCCTTGTGCTTAGAAGTCAAACACTTTAACCACTGAGCTAAATCCCCAGCACCCTCTTTATTATAGTTAAAATAAGGTGTTACTAGACAGACAGGGAGACACTGTTGTGCTACCAGTTGGATAAGGAAGCTACAAAACAGCTGCCAATTCACAGTGGTTTCTGCTTCTTTTTGTTTGTTTGAATTGTTTATTTCTAAATTAAATTTATTTTTAATTACTATGTAAAACCATAAACATTTACACACTAAATGGTAACTTTTTTTATTTTAAAATAACACTTGGATATACATAGATGATGTGGACTCTCTTCCTTCCGCTCTTGTCCCTTTCATCTGGTCCCCCCTGAATTCAGTAATGCTGATGCTCTAATCAAAGCCACATCATGAACGAGAAGTGCTCAGCCGTGTATGGAATTCTGCTGACATTCTGAAAATTCACCTGTTACACACTCTATTTATGTAAAATGGCCTGGACTTTCATTTGCGAAGAGACTGATTGGAGTTCCTTAAGGAGTTGGAATGGCTTGAACCCTACAGAGCTACGAAACACAGACCCAGCATACCTAAGAAAAATGATGGAATCCTTCCCCGGTGCTCCATAATTTAATTCTGAAACTACTACACAGAGTTAACGTAAAACTCCACATAGTTAAAGGCTCAGTCACTCAGTTTCACAGGACTCCTCTCGCTTCAGACTCCAGGAGCAAATATTGAGTCCCAGGGTAATCCGCAATTCAGTGTCCTTTGAATGACTCAGAGATCTCAGGAGACCACATTACTAATTATCCTACACAACTAAAGAACAGCCAAATGAAAGAGTTGCACAGGGAAAGGTAGCGAAGTTCGGAATGAGGGGTGTGGAGCTTCCATGACCTTTTCGACAATGTCAAATTCCCAGCACCCTGATGGATTCACTCACTTGGAAACATTCCAATTTCCATTATTTAGAGGTTTTGAAAATTATGTTCTAGTTTGCAGATCGATTATATAATTAGTCATTGCTGTTTAAACTCAATCTCCAGTCCACTACCTGCCCCCGTGCAATGAGAGTACGTCTGAAAGTTCTAAGTTCTGCTGAAGGCTGGCTCATTTGGGTGAGTGTCCATCCCCCGTCCTGAAGCTAACATAAATCCCCACCTCAAAACTATCTAAAGACCTACCAAGAGCCACCAAACCAGCGAGTTCATCAAACCAGGGAGGTCACTGACACAGTTATTACTTGAGAAATCCCAAGAGTTTTAGGAGTGCTGTCTCAACAATCAGGATAGCATAATTAGAAAAACTCATTTACTTGGTTCTTTTATTTTTTAATCCGGTTACTAAACAAGTTAAAATTACTGTACATATGTAAATTGCAGTATATTTTTGCTACATAGCATTGCCCTAGACTTTCAAAGATTTTTTTTTTTTTTGGCAATACATAATATCCTATTTTATGTTTCCATTCTTTGGAAGCGATAGTGGTACGCACACTATTTAGAAAAGAAAAAAGTTTTTTTTTTTTCATTTTACTTAAAATCTGAAAATAATTCCTGAAATTTCTTTTAAACACTTTGAAATAAGTTCATTTCCATTTTGGTAAAACATCTCACGAAGTATACTAGCCATATTTGATAAAATGAAAAGAAAACGTATTTATAAATGTAAGAATAAAAATGCAGATGTTCAGTAGTACATGTGAGTTCTAATAGTTCATGAAGGACTGAACAAATTACATAAATTAGTGCTGTTAATTACACTCCAAAGGGCAAAGTCAAAATGATAGATGGGTAATACTGATTATTGAATGTTCTCTGTCAAGCATAGAAGAATGAATTAAGTCAATACAGCCAGAGTGATTTTTGATGTGCCTAATGTTTTCATC
This sequence comes from Hystrix cristata, assembly GCA_004026905.1. Lineage (NCBI taxonomy): Eukaryota > Metazoa > Chordata > Mammalia > Rodentia > Hystricidae > Hystrix > Hystrix cristata. The sequence continues at coordinate 47,946 of PVJO010002739.1, read as the reverse complement.
AATATTTTCCTTTGGGCACTTCCTTCTCTTCTAGTTTACTTCCTAAGATAATCATTCAAATAGATTACCACATCTGCTGATTGTTAGCTAAATTTTGGAATAATCATTATCAAAAAGGAATGAAAAGTAGTATCATTAATTAGGATCTTATTTATTCCTCAATCATTATCTACAGTCTTTTGTTTTCTATTCATCTTTGTCTTTTAAACTAGAAAAATGCAAATAAAATATTGAACATATCAAGTAGGTCATAACCATTGTTTCTCACATACTTAGCAATGAATATTTTCTATCAGTATTTCCTGAATATTGCTCAAACTTTTGTGGAAGACAAATTATGATCTTTCACTTTTGGACAAAATGGTGATGCCAATTAATTTCAAATATGTAAAATATTGCTTTACCAGTTTCTCGCCTGACTAAGAAGATTAGGGCATTTTAAATAACTGCAAAAGAAGAGCAACTTGGCTCCTGTTACTCGTGACTACAGCATAAACCCAAATCTCTTAAACTTACAGTCTGCAGGTCAAATCCAACATGCAACATGTTTAAAAGGCAGTAATTCAGTCTAGAGTTTATAGTGACTAATGCAAATGATCTATGTAGATAAAGAACGAGTTTCAAAAATTAATCCATCAAAATATCAGCAAGAAGGCTGACATTAATCACGAAATATCTTGGAAATTGTAATTGGGTTAAAGAATTTTCATCGTATTATGAGGTTTATTTGCTGACCGTTTTATTCAGGGGAATTGAGATTTTGTGAAAACTGCACTAGATGGCTAGAGAAACTTGAGTAAAATACCGTCTTACTAAAACTGTGTCAGGATATAAGCATCACGAAAGCAAAGCGGGAAGAGAAGTAGGAATCAGGGAGGACAGGATGGAGAGTGCAATGGACTCGATGTTTACGTGTGCATCAAATTCACAAGTTGAAATTCTACCGCTGGAGGAAATGGTATTATAAAGTGGCCCTGGTGGGTGACTAGGTCCCAAGAGTGAGGCCTTCCTGAGTGGGATTAGTACGTGAGCACTGTTTCGCCCCTTCTGCCATTTGAGAACACAGGAAGTTTGGCACCTCCAAACCGGAAGGGTCTCACCCAACCATGCTGACACCCTCATCTGGGGATTTGCACTTCCAGAACCGTGAGAGATAAATTTTTACCGCATATAAGCTGCTTAGAGTATGGTAATTTTATTGATCTTTTGGTTGCACTGATTTTTCTATACTGATTTCCTATTTTCAATTTCATTTATTTTTACTCTAATTTTTAATGTATTTCTTCTGCTTACTTTGGATTTAATGTGCACTTTGTTTTTAATTTTATCTCAGGTTTTTGCTTCTGTAATAGAATGCTGCTAATCTATGCTTCTTACTTCTTTTTAATATTAGGTCCTTCTTTCCTTTCTTTATTTCTTAATTTCTTTATCTTCTTCTTTTTTTAATAAAGGCTTTTTCCATTACATTGGATAGCAAAATTAATGAAGGTATTTAATGATAAAAGGAATTATAGACATACCATAACCTAATAAGAAGCATATATAGTTTATTTACGAATAGAAGCATAGCTTATGTAGATAATGTGAAATGCATTTCCAGTATTGAGTGATATTTCACATAAAGTTTTGACGTTAAAAGAGCAATCCAATTGCAGTTGAATCATTTTAATTTTACTTCTGAAATCAGATGACTATGCTATATTGAACTTCAGATATACAATACTCTGTAAAGAATCTCTCCTCATCTCACTTTTTGTCCCTGCCTCTGACTCTCTGTCTCTCTGGCCCTCTTCTCTGACACACACAGACACATACATGCATACACCACACACACACACACACACACACACACACACACACACACACACCCCTCACACACATATAAATTCAGAAATCCCTTCAGGAAATTATATTTCATTCTCTGAGTGCCAAAAAACTAAGTAATTTATGAACTCACTTTCTGCAGAATTTATTTTTCCTTTGGGCACCTACTGTGATGGAAAACATTTTCAAGATGATTTTTTAGGATTAAAATCTAAGATTGCTAACAAAATGTAGGAGATTTTAAAGTCATTTTCATAAATATTGATCTCAACTCTTTTTATATTAAATTACAGTATGAATGAGTGCATTTGGCTATCTGAAAGAACAGTTCCTCTAAACATTGCATGATGCTTTAGGGAATTAGAGACATTCTTTAGAGAAGTAGAGACATTCTTTTGCCCTATTTGATCTTCTGGAGAATATTCTCTGTGGTCCAATTGATTTCTCAAAATCTTTTCTTTTTTAGAAGAATATGTCAACTCTCAAGTGTCCAGTAGTTCTTTTTATCTGATGTAGCCACTTGAAACCTACAAGCATGTCTGGGTTATCAGATCCACTTTAAAATGCTGCCATTCTTCTATTCAATTTAATACTTGCTCAGAAGGGAGTTGCTGCATTGACTAAGGGCTATGCCACACTGCAGTTTGAAAAACGAGAAAAGAAAGAAAAGCAGGCCTAAGCTAAGTATACTGTTAATTCTGCCTAAGACTGTGATACATCAGTAGTGCACTGGACCTAATCATGTTTTGTATAGTCAGCCACAGAAAGGAATAATCAGCGATATTTATTTAGAAAGGAACATTGTTTAGTCTTAAAAAACTAAGTAGTATCTGCTATTCTTTTCTCCCTTAAACATGATGTGTAGTGATTAGTTTTTGTCAGAACAGGCATTTTTCTTCTCTTAAAAATTAATACATGCCCTCTTATGTAGAGTAGAAATTGAGAAGTAAGGTATAGCTTAGTACCTGTACAATGCCAACTCCATGCTTATTAAACAGAAAATAGACTAAAGCTGTTCTTGTGGATAGATATTTTTGTGTTACACATATTGATTGAAGAGCAAAGAAATTGTGGTCTCTTTTAATTCTCTATTAAATGGATTTACTTTGTACTCATTAATACCTAGTTAGGTCTTAGTGAAGTAAAGCTTGATTTTAATTTATAGTCAGTTTAGTAAACTACTAATGCTATTCTGTTTGTGTTAAAAAGTTACTCAACTTTTTCTAAAGAAGAGTCACACAAATGTGGAATTTAAAATGGAAGGGAAAGTAAAAGCAAAGGAAGGGAAGGAAGGGGAGGGAAAGGAAGGGAGAAAGAAAGGTCCAAAGTGTGGGTTTGCTAGGAAACTGGTTTAGTAGAAAGATCATGGTTACTGTTCGCCCAGATCCGAGTGACTGCTTTACTATTTTTAGAAAAGAGAATCTAGGATGAGCCATTTTCTTTTGTTTGTCATTCTATTATTTTAGAAAGTTATTAAAAAAAAAACTGTCACAATAGAAAGTTAAAGGAATAATATTTGTGCCAACGAGTTAAAGAATAGGCAATTATATACATGTAGATTACACACACACACATAATACATATACTCATTATTCTGCAGCAATTATTTTTATTCTGCAGCAATTATTAGCTCTTGCTTCTATTCAACCCAGAGGTTGGAGAAGTTGAAATATATCTTTACAAATTTAAATTTCAAATATAAGCAGTTTCTCCAGCTTCTCCATGCTGAGAGTAGAAACTGCCACCTCTAGCCCTTGGGCCAAAGACATTTCAACAGGACAAAGAGTTTGAACATTTTTCTGAGTCCTCCTGGCCTAAAGCCTGGATGGATCTCTGTATGCATATTTCCTAGCTTTTATTCTGCCCCTCCTGTAAATTGGAGTGTTTCTGTGACTTTGAGCAAAGAAGACTAGCTGGTTTCTCAACTAGGCTAAATTGTGAATAAACAAATTTTCTTTTTTATGGGCTTTTCTGTTTTGAATGGAAATGATACAGCAATATAGGAAATAGTTGAACACATAGTTATTCATGTATGTACTTAAAACATTTTCATGCAAATAAGAAGTCAAACTTGTGACTAACAAAGGAAAACCCAAAAGCAAGAAACAAAGAATGAATTCAAAATAATAAAACTAGAGAAAAGGTGAACTTCAAAACTCATAAAGATGCAGAAGTGGTTAAAACCTGGAATACAGAGATTCAAGCCTATGGAGTAGTATTTACTATTTAGTGCTGGAAAAAACAGAACCAAGCACAAAGGAACCACTAGGGACTAGGAAAAGTCACTTCAGATTGGTTTAGAAAACAATAAGCATAGTTGTGATCGATTCCCCCCAAATATGGAAATGTGGAAAAAACATGCCTGCAATAATTAGAAAATATCTTCATACACTTTCCATAGATGTGAGGCCTGAAACGACGGTACTGCAGTACTCAGGCATTACCACACATGTGGAATTCATACATGATTATGTTACTGGGTTCTGGGGTCCTGCAGACTCTTCAGGGCTTCTTCCTAGCTCTTGGTGTCCCAAACAAAGAACTAGACAAGACACAGTAAACAGGCAGTGACGTTCTATATTTATCAAAGTTAGGAAAATAAGTACACTCTGCAGGGTGAAAGCAGGTCAATAAAGAGAGCTCACAGTGGCCGTGAGGTTAATGGACAATTTTCATGTCCCCTGTTCTTCAGGCTGACTTCAGAACTACGCTATCCTATCAGAAACCTGCTTGATTTTGCACTAGAAGAATTGAAGATAGCACTTTCTTTTCTTTTCCTTTGTGTGTGTGTGTGTGTGTGTGTGTGTGTGTGTGTTTGAGATACGATCTTACTGTGTAGTTCAGGCTGGCCTTCATCTCACTATGTAGTCCAGACTGGCCTTGAACTCATGGTGATCCTCCTGCCTCAGTCTCCCAGGTGATGGGATTACAGGCATGTGACACCATGCCCACCTTGAAGATAACATTTTCTGATTGGTCCCATGTACAGGGCTTGTGAAATGTTTTCTGGGTGTGTCCTGGATCTCCAGTAATTGACAGGTGACTGCCATGTACTCAGCCAGCCACACTCTACTCCCCTGCCTCAATTACATTGCAGCTTCTATATATTTAGTCAGTTATGCTCCTTAATTCAATAAACGAACTGTCTTTTCTAAACAGATGGAAATACTTATATGATAACATTAAATTCCCTTTTTATTATTTATACTGAAATATTTTGTAAATTCTCAACTGTTTTTGCACTTACTTATTCTTCTAATTCTATTCTCTTAGCACACTGTGTCAGTTATAGCAACTTTATAATGTATTCTAATATCTCAAAGGGGTTTCCCAGTTCATTCGCTTGCAAAACTCCCTTGACTGTTGAATATTTTTTCCTTCCACCTAATTTTAAGCCATATAATTCAGTTTAAAACCCAGATTCTAATTTGAATTGCACTTAAATTATATATTTGTTTGTTGGATAATTGACATTTTTATTATATGAATTCTTCACATCCAAGAACATACAGCATATTTCTATTTGTTTAAATCATCCAAGGTGTCTTCTATTTTTCAAAACATTTCCTATTATCTATAATTTTGTCAATACTTTCCCACTTTTAATATAGGGATTTTTGTTGGAATGTTTATTATTATTTTCTAAATCTATTATGAAGACACCTTAAGAAATGTTATCATTTATTCCACTAGGCCTGTACAGTACTTGGCTCTCTTAGAGGTTGTAGATATATAATTACATTAAAAGCAGGAGATACATTTTATTTTTTAGATTTCAAAATACACACAAAAATTAAAAATATTCATTTTTCTCCACATTCTTTGACTTGGAGAATAATATTGAATTATTAAGCTGATCTCAGAAAAAACTCTATAGAACTTTATCAAAATAGTTTTTTGAGGTTTGCCACTTAGACTAAATACTATTAATGGTTTTAGTAAATTATGTATAATTTCTTAAAATGTTCTTAATTTTTAATAAAAGTGGCTACTAAATCTTGTGAATTATTTTATGGCATTAGTTTGTATAATCCTTTTATTTCCCCTTTTGCTTTTTATATTGTATAATGTTAATAATACATTATATAAAATAAGCCTGATATTTCATGAAAAAAAATCCTTGTGTGTTGAGGTGAATGATTTTGAGATATTGAGTGATGGTTAGACTTTACCTCACAAACTGATTTTTAGAGTATCTTAAAGAAGTTCTCATAAATAAAATTGGTCTTTTTCTTTTTGTACTGGAGATTAAACCCAGGGCCCTCATACTGAGCTACGTTCCCAGTCATTTTTACTTTTATTTTTATTTATTTATTTTTTGAGACAAGGTAGCACTAAGTCACTAAGTTGCCCAGACTGGGCTTTAATTTTTGTCCTCCTGCCTCAGTCTCCAAAAGTTCTGATATTACAGGCCGATTCCACCATGTCTGGTGGCCTATGTCTATTTTTTCATTGTCTCTCATGAACTGAATTATATAGTGCCCAAAAGATAGTAGTTATGATGAAGGAGGAGACTTTTCAGCTGAAAGTAAAGCATAATTAGAAAATTACAAAAATTTTGTTCCTTGCTCCTGCAAGGATTGCGCAGCATTTGTTGAGATGGCCAAAGAACTGGACAAGAAGAGTCTTGAGGAAGATAAAGTGTGTGGTTTGCAAATTTTTGAGTTTAAAACATCTGTTAGGCATTCAGGTTAGATGCTCAGAGTTTGTCAATACATGGAAGTTTCACTAGCACTTGAGGTCACTAGCACTTGAGGTTTGCATGGAAATGTGCATTGCACTTGATGGATGGATTTATAGAACTGAATTTCAGAGCAGTCGTCAGGAGTGGGAATAGAAATGCAAGAGTTAAAATTTCACAGATGACACATAAATTACAAATATATTTGGGATTATTTCTGTCATTTTAACTTTCTGATTTTCAGTTATTTAATTTCCTTATTTAATGAAATTAATAAAATTAAGTCCATCGTTATTTAATTAATTTCCTTCTTAACATCAATGCTTTCAGAGTTTCCAAGTTTATATATATTATATATAATATATGTACAATATTATATATTATGTATAATGTATGTATAATATATGTACATATATTGTGTATAATATATATACATAATTTGATTACACTTGAGCAAAATCATTGATAAAATACATAATTTATTTTGTCTTTTGGTACTAGAGATTGAATCTAGTCCTTTTTCATTGACTATATCCCTAGCTCTTGTATTTTTTTGTCTTTATACATATTGAGAGAGAAAAAAACGAGAAAGAGAAAGAGACAAGTAGCAGTGGAAGGAGAGAAGTTAATACCCTGGTCCAGTCTTGGAAAATTGTCAGCATATTAAAAGTTTCCCCCAAAACACCCTCTTATTTTAAAATGTAAAAAATCCTTATTAGAAAATAATTACACAGCTTACTTATCTGTGTTAAAACAGACTGTAAAATCTTGAACGTGCTTTTATTACGTATCTCCTAGCCGTGGAAACAACACTCTCACTAGACTGATTGTATCTCTTCAGACCGGGAAAGCTAGTGGAGGGTACTGATTAGAAGAAGAGCTTATGAAGGTGTCATTTACAGTATAATGGATCAAGTTTAATGAGAGGTTTACTACCTGTCAATAGAAAGCTTAACCTATTCCCACATTAGTCAGGCATTATTGTCCAAAATAATTTAAAGCAGATTAAATGATTTATTGACTATACATAAATGTCTGGAAGAAGGTAAATATTAGTTTCCTCCTGGTACAGAATTACTTTCAGGATCCTGCACACATTTCTCCACGATTTTAGCTTTCTAATGACATAAGGAATAAATTAAATATTATAGATAAAAGTGGCAAACAATTGGGACAAATGCATTTAAACTTTAAATAAATTTGATATAAAGTATTATAAACCTCAGTCCTACAATTAACTATATGTTATTTCTAACTAGCAATCAAGATTTACATTAATTTAGATTGTCTTTCAGCATCAGTTCTTTATCTCCCATTCAAGAATTCCTGACTTTTCCCAGCGTTTTCAAATGAGAACACGGTAAGCTTTAGTTCTCTGTTTTGCAAAGTAAAGAGATACTGACCTAAATTTGTAAAATAGAATAACTCCATGCTTTTTGTATTCTGTTGTCCCAAAATCTCATTGCCTCTTATGAAAAATCTTTCTTGTTTAAATTTTATGAAATTATTTTTTATAGAAAATATGCACATAAATTACTTGTAAAATGTGATGATTTGGGCAAATGTATGCCTTATTGTAACCAATACCTTAATCAAAGTATAAGTTTTATCACCCTAGAAATTTCCCTCACTTTTTAGTTTATACTTTTCTCTGCTTTGGACCACCTCTACTCTGATTTCTGTCAGAGGTTATTTTAAATTATTTTTGAATCTCATCAAATGGGATCATAAAATATGTAGTTTTTTGCGCCTGGTTGATTTCATTGAACACATCTTCTTTATACCCAAATATACTGTTGATAGAAAAATAATATTTTTTTACTGAGAATTTTTCAGTTCTATAAAGATACCAAAATTCACTCAGCAGATCTGCTCATGGACATTTAAATTTTTCTGCTTTTATTCTATAATAAATAAAGATGTTATTAATATGTTTATACAATCATTCATGAACTTATGATTGGAATGATTTTGGAGTTACATTACTGGTTAAGGTAATGATAAGCTATTTTATGAAGAAACAGTGAAACTTTTTCTTTCCAATATTGCTACACTATTTAATATCTCCATAACCATTATATAAGAGTGTATTGTTCCACATCTACACCAACATTTGATACTGTTAATTTCTAAATTTTACCCACTCTAGTAAATATGTATCTTATCCTGGTATTAATTTACATTTCAGTAATGGCTAATGATACTGGGATTTTTCCATGTGTATTGTTTTTGTTGTTATTGTAAAAATAAATTCATCATACTTTTTGAAATATTTAACTTATCTATGTATTATTGAGTATTTCATATTTTTATTGAGTTATAAAAATCTTTATGAATTCTGGATGTAAGTATTTTTCAGGTAGATATTTTATGAGTATTTTCTTCAAGCCTGTGGCTTGACAATTCATTTTCTTAAAGATTAAAATGTTTCAGTTGGGAAAAGTAAAATTTAGCAAGTCCCCTTTTATGCATATTGCTTTTAATTTGTTCCTTAAGAAAATTTTATAACATCAAGATGATGAAGCGATCCTGCTAAATTTTCTTCTAGAAGTCTTACAGAATTAACTTTTTTATTTAATGCTATAATTTAACTTTTTTGTATCATATTAGATAATGACCTAAAATTATTATGTGAGATATATATATGATATATAAAAAAAATTACATTATAACACATTATACACACATAGATACATATATGGGTACACATGCATATATTATTACATATATTTTACATATAGTATTACATATATTTTCAATTGTTTCATTAACATTTGTGCATAAGCCTTTTTTATTCCCTATTACACTGAATTTGTTGAAGAGTACTTTGACCATAATAGTTAATATCTCACTCTGGCCATTTTTCCATTTATATTTTGCCTAGGTATAGGTTTTAACTTAATTTGCCCTGAATATTTCATAATTTTCCTTACACAGATTTACCTTCCATTTCGTTGCTTTCCTGATTTTTTTTTTCTTTTTTACTTACTAGTTGTCAATTGCTAGTAAAAGCTTTGATGTTTTGATAGTACTATATTTGCTTAGCACCTGAATGGTGCTATTCATTTATTGGTTCTGCACTTTTATTTCTGTAGAATATATCTAGTAACTCCATTACCCACCATCTGTCAGTTACAATACAGTATCCTCGTGCTTCCTGTTTTACAGGTTTCAACCCCTAACATTCCTACACAACTAACTTCCCATTTGCCTCTATGCTCCAGCATCCCTTCCACATTTATTGAGGTATAATTTGACAAATAAAAACTGTGTATATTTAAAATGTACAAAGTAATATTTCTACATACATATAAAGTGTGAACGTATTAACATAATCAAGCTAATTAACATACAAATCATCTCACACAGTTACCATTTGTATGTACGCAGTAAGAACACTATTATTTATTCTATTAGCAAATTTCAGATGCACAGTCGCACAATCTTAACTGTAGTCACTGTGCTGTGCATTGCATCTCCAGAATTCATTCATCCAAAATAACTGAAACTTTGAACACTTTGACCAACACCTATTTCCCTAACCTCCAAGCCTCTGGTAATCACATTTCTGTTATGCTTCTCTGAGTTTAACTTTTTTAGATTCCAAATATTTATCTTTCTGCATTCGGTTTATTTCACTTAGCATGTTGTCCTCCACGTACATGTATGCATGCCCTCGTGTGTGTGTGTGTGTGTGTGTGCACGCGTGTGCATGTGTGTGTTACATTTTATCATTTTACCTATCCATCAAAAGTTAAAGAGTGTCCTTCTTTTGTCCATTGTGAATAATTCTACAGCAAACCTGGAATTGCAAATAATTTCATTTATTTTGGATATACATCCAGAAGAAAATGATTTTATGTTTATATATTTAATGATTTTGAAATTCTCCTACTGTTTCTCATAATTGCTTTAATAATTTACACTTCTACAATAGTGTAATTTTGTAGCGCAAAGCTGAGAGGTGGAAGAAATGAGGAAATTTTTCTGTGATACTGGAAATATTTGCTATAGTTTAGATGTTGAATTTTTCCCAAAGAGCTTTTTTTTAAAACCTTGGTCCTTGGCATGGTGGTATTTGGAGGTACAGTGAATGTTTAAGGTGGGACATTATGATAGGTCCTTTGGTCATTGGGGACATAATCTCACAAGGGATTTTAGGACACCAGTCTCTCCATCCCACTTTTTGTTGACTGTCTCAAGATGTGAGTACTTGAAATGATGTTTGCTTCTGCCGTGATGCCCTGACCTTACCAGAGGCACAAACCAGTGGGGCCACTGAGCACAGATTTGAACCTCCAGGATGAGGAGCTAGAGTAAGTCTCACTTTACTCCCAAAGTAGCCTGCATCAGGCATTTCATTATAGTAATGAAAACTGGCTAATAAAAGCTGTGCAATAACTTGATTTAGGTGTTGGTGAAGTAAACATACATGCCTGCACGTAAATAAAAATATTAAACACTCATGATTTCTGTTTGACTCTAAATATAGTATCATAAATGAAATTATTTGAAAATAAAGTGCATTAAAATGATTACTAAGATTAATGGGATAACAAGGTTTTCGATTAGTAAGATTCTTTGTAATATCGATGAGAAAATGAAAACTAGGACAAGTAAGAGCAACCTAACAAAATGTGGGAAAACAAATTATTATATAGATCCATTCTCGGTAACTCCAGATCAATCCAGAGGAATGCATATTTAACTCACTAACATTCATATATCACTCTCTCTCAACCTGTATTTTATGTGATAGCTAAACACTGGATAATGTAAAGTTTCATTAACTGAAAATGTCTGTATGAATTATGACATTTGCACATTCTATAATATCAAACCAATGCGAAAATAAATGAACTAGTCTCCAAGCGTATATACTAAAAGTACAGTTTTGAGGGAAATACTAAAAGTACGGTTTTGAGGGAAACAAAGCAGTCAAATAATTCATATAACATACTATTTGCATAGCTTATAAAATAAAGCCACATTGGGGCCGGGGATTTAGCTCAGTGGTTAGAGTGTTTGCCTCGCAAGCATGAGGCCATGAGTTCGATTCCCGGTACCAAAAAAAAAAAAAAATAAAATAAAGCCACATTATGTAATTAAAGGACAAGTATTGAAAGTATGCATGGAATAAAAAATTATGAAATTCTTCACTTGGGAAGAAGTAATCAGGTATCTTCAGTGGCATTGCTTATGTTTTACCTGTTTAAGATTGGGATCAATGCATAACAAAATATTTATAATTATATGCATACATCTTAATGCACGTAGAAATATTTCAGAGTGAATGTTTTTAACTATATATGTTTAAAGTAGACTTTTAATAAATAATAAATTCAAGCAGTATAAATAATAGCTTTTATCAAAAAGCTAAAATCAATAATTAGTATTTTATTTATTTATTTATTTATTTATTTATTTATTTATTTATTTATTTATTTATTTTGTGGTGCCGGGGATCGAACTCAGGCCCTTGTGCAATAATTAGTATTTTAAAGAAAATATTAAAAATGAAAATAAATGATTACATGTAATTGGATAAATGCTGTTTCAGTTGAAGTTGTTTTCTTAGTTATTTTCTCATTGCTGAGACAAAATAGCTAATACTCACAGGTGAAATGAGCAAAGCTCTACACTTGCTCACAGTCTGCACAGGTTTCAGTCTGTACTCAGCTGGCAACAAGGCACGACGGAAGGCAAAGGCGCCTGACGGAGGAGAAAGAGTCCCTGGCATGGCAGGAAGGAGGCAGTAAGCCTTCCTTCTTCCCCTTTTTGTTTCATCCAGACTGCAAGCCTATTTGTTGGTGCCACCCACACTCAAGGTGGGTCTTCCCTGTTCATTAAATCTGTCACACACACACCCAGAACTGTGCTAACCTGATCAGTGTACTAATCCCACATCGCACACGCATGATCCAGTCACCCCCCAAAGCCCCATCTAGGAGCACATGAGACTTTGCGGGGACATCTAAATACAAGCCATAGCAACTGTCACCATCATCACAGCATAATCATCAGTGGCCACCGTTCAGGGTTCTGTGACTACACGTAAATATTTACATTTCTACACTTGTATGGTGCAATATGGTTTCGTGCTGGCATATTCATAATTACCAAATGTAGTCACGATAGCTGTAGAGTGTATAAATGTTGTTGAATTATTTAACACACTAAGTGCATATTATGGGAAGGGGAGCAAAGTATTCATTTCCTACTTATTAACTTAGAAAACTGAAGAAAAATACCTTATTTTTATTTACATATTACTTATTCAAATTGATGAACTTTATGTGTGAATTAACAAGAGTATTTGTAGAATTCCTATTTGTGGAATTCCTATTTGATCCACTTCCTTTATAAGATTAAGTATCAAAGTCAATTAGAGGAAAACACTTTCTATGGGCTGAAAAAAAATGAGAACTTTTGTTCAAAATCATTGTATTGAACAAAAACTTTGGTATATACATGCAGACATGCACTATAGAAGTAAATGTAAGTGTTGCATTCAATAACTTAGAATATCAGTGAAAACTTTCTAGTTTTTTCAAGATGCAGGTGTTTTTAGCTTTCATACTCTTTGAAAACTAGGTCACCTGCTTATTAAACTATTTCTCAGTTCCTGGCGGTCTCCCTGGGAACATTCTCTATTTCATTTCTATATCCCAAGGTTTCAGTTTGTTTTAGTTTTCATAATGTTTATTTCCAGTTGGTCTGTTTGAAGTTTCTCGAAAAAAAGTTGATCATCGAATAATGCATATTCACTCCTATATTTTTCTTCTTTGTGTATCTTACAGTAAGCACCAAAGAGTCCTTCGTTATTTAATTAGAACATCTAATCATAATATAAATATTAGCAAGGAAAATGAAATGTACAAAATAAAGGAGTATTAAAAAATCAGTACATTTATCCAACTCTGGCTTCCTCCTTTCAAGAGCCTTTAAGTCTCTCGCAATGATTTTGAAAGCTAGACTAATGGTTAAAATTTTCTTTGCTGGCCACAATTTCTATTTGCTTTTCTTGCAGTACATAGGAATTTATTGATATGTGCTATGGTAGAAACAGTTCTAAATGCCAAGTAAATTATTTTAAATACTCACTACAAAGCATCAGGTTGAGGGTTAGGTGAAAAAATCTTTACCTAAAACAGGTTCTGTAGTCAGCACTTTTATTAGGTATTTATTTGTTTTTTTGTTTGTTTGTTGAGACCAGTTCTTGCTGTGTAGATCACACTGGCTTTGAGCAGCCATGAAGCCCTGGCTGACCTCAAACTCACAGCAATTCTCCTGCCTCATCCTCCCGACTGCTGGGATTGCAGGCATGTGCCATCATGCTGGCTTATTAGGCACTTAGAAAAATGTTTTATTTTAGTTTTTCCAATAGTCCTCAATGGTCATACAAATATTTTCTTTTAAAAAATCCATGAAACTTTCCTATTTCTAGTTTAAGAGAAACTTCTAGTTAGTATGTTATTTGAATAGCTATGTTTCTGACATATTCAAAGGCAATGAATGTGGACTTTATAAAAATCAAAATGAGAAGCTCATGAATTTTGTTTCATCATTGAATAAGTTACAATTCAATTACAGTTATATTTTTTAAAATTTAACCAATAGAAAAATATCAATCCTAAACATAATTCTTTGCAATAAAATCAAAACTCTTGATGAATAAAATTTTATAACAAAATCCAAAGCCTTTAAAATATGTTCTAAATCTTCAATTTCATATCCATTGCAATACTTATTTTAATGGTTAAATTGGCTTCTTCTTCATCCTCAGTGCAGAGAAAACAAAAACATTCTTGTTAAAAGCTTATTAGTTTTTCAAATATTCTTCTTTTAAACATAGGTCAAGATAGACTATGCCTTTGTTATTGAAAATCATTAAATAACATAATGATTAAAACATGTACACCTTAGCTAGGCATAGTAGCCCATGGCTGCAATCCCAGTAGTCTGGGAGGCTGAGACAGATGGTTCCAAAAGTCAAGCCCACCCTGGGCAATCTAGTGAGACTGTTCCAAAATGTAAAAACATAATAAAATAAAAATGCTGAGGATGTAGCTCAGTGCAAACACCCTAGTTTCAATCCCCAATACCACAACTAAATATTTAATATTCTACATCAGGTAATGATTAAATTAAAAAAAAAAGAAACAAATTGTTAAAAGATAGAACAAAACAGTCATTTACAGTTATATTTAATGATTTTCTATTTTTGTGACACTGGGCAATTTAGAAACATACAAGATCTACCATGGCAGCAAAGAGTAATTAGTGCACTAGTGCATGATCCAACAGAATACAGGAAGACACAGATAATAATAGATGTGAGTTTTTTTTTTTGTTGTTTGTTTGTTTTGCGGCATCAACCTATTGCAGAACTTTTGCTTGTTCTGGTTCTAGCTCAGAATTACCCTTTTTCAAGTCAATCGACACATGGGCCAGAGTAGCATATCCTGATGAAGAAAGTATTGTCTGAAAGATCTAAAGTTGTCTAGTAGGTGTCCCCTGCCCTCCCCCTCTCCCCTTCTTCTTCTCCTTCCTTCTTTTCCTTTCTTTTTTCTTATTGGAGGAACCAAATACAACAATTCATCCTGTATCTTAGGAAAGATGCCTCACACTGTAGACCCCTTGAAACTCAAAAAGCACTTGAGTTTCTGTCGAAACTCAGAGTGTGCTCTGCTTTATGATTCAAGTTAGACTTCTGTTTCTTAAACTAGAATTATTCTAAAGATCAGGAAAGAATTTAGTATAGTATCCACCTAGTCCAAATTTAGGGACATCAAGATCAAGTAGTCATATTCTTGGGTTTCTGTGAGTATGAAAATTGCTATTGCCTGCATACTGCTATTCTAATTTCCCACCTCAGCTTTGATGAGTAAATGCCGCCACCACTTGTCCAGTGTATCAAATTATTCCCATTGCATTTCAGATTCCAAATTCAGTAACATCGATTTGTATTTCCTGGCCTTTAGGAAAAAATGACCACAAAGCTCATCAAGACTAATGACACTTGTTTTTTTTTTTTTATAATAGTCATGCAGAAATGGGTGTATTCTTGACTCCATACAGTGGGTAAGCAGATAAAAAATCCACTCTGATATTGCAACCTCTCTTCCTCTTTAAGTCCCTTTCTCAGCAGTATACCAAGGAAGTTCTAGTTTACCAACATCATTCATTAATGTAAGCTATCGTTTGGTCCATATGTTAGTCAAACAAAGGAAACTATTAGATCTGTTTCTCACCCCTCATGCTGTTAATATTAAATGAAACATTTTCCATGTATCAATAAATTTGTCCTGATCCAACTTTAAATTCCTTCCACAAATATCCTTCACCCATAATATTCTTCTAGCATGTATTTCCAGGATCCTGTGTGTATGAATTAGGAAATTCAACAAGTTCTTTGGAGTGCAACCTATCTTTTCTTGGGTCATACTTTTACCACATCTTTTGGGATGGTGAGGACCTCGGTCTATAAATGATCCCTGATGTAAAATGGTTTGACTTATGATTTTTGAATTTTATGATGATACAAAAACAATACACATTCAGTAGAAACTGTACTTTGAATTTGATCTTGAATTTTGAGTTTTGATCTTTTATCAGGCTAAGAGTATGCATCGCAATGTGCTTTCTTACTGTTGATAGTAGTGATGAACATGGCTGGTAGTCAGCCATGAGCGCATGAGCAATCCAGCACTTCCTTGTAGAATAAACTTTCTGCTAGATTGTTTACTTAGTAATGTAAGTGTTCTATGCATATTTAAAGCAGGTGAGATTAACCTATGGTGTTTAGTAGGTTAGGTGTTTAGTGGGTTTTTGAGTTAGAACATCTTCATTTTGGGATTAATTTATTGGGATGTAACGCCATCCAAATGAAGAATTATTTGTTGCTACAAGCGAGAACAAAGAACATTCCTTAGAGTTGGCTCTAAGAAGAATCAGCTGTGTCTTGGAAGGAAACTCTCCAAATGGAGAGTTCTCCAGTGGAGTTTTCTCTCTCCAACTGGAGTCAGAAAGGAGGTTATTGCTAACAGGGCAAGTCAGTAGAATTCAGGAGTTCAGCATCCCTTTGTTCATCAGAATCCTTCCAGGCGACTCCTTTCAATTTTCAGGATCCCATTCCCTCCTGAAATGTTTGTTTTAAGACCTTCAACAGATTGAATATGGCTTACCCGCATTATGGATGGTAACCTGCTTCACTTATAGTTTACTAATAATCACACTATTCTCTTCAGACAGTAACATCTAAATTAATGTTTGATCAACAAGGTACAATAATCAAGGCAAGCTGACCCAGGAAATTAAGCATCACAATGTACAAAACATTCACTATGGATATGTTTCATTTTTAAATTATATTTCTAATATTTAGAAACATTTGTAGTTTTGCTCTATAATTACCTAAATGATTGTTTATGAATTATCCTGTGTGTTTATTTGGTGTTTTATTTTAATATCCATTAAAATAAAGTTAGTTTTCCTTCCCCTTCTCAGAACACCATCACATTTTGCAAATAAAAGTAACTTTCATATGTTTATACTTATTTCCTTATGTAGGATGATGTTTCACTATTTGATTTGTTAGCTTTAAATAATACTCTTTGACATCTAGCAAATAGAATGAGTTATTCAGGAAACTAGTTTTTTTTTTTTTTTCCCCATCTTCTTACCAAAGCCATCTGCTCCCATTTTCTGGTAGATGAATGATTTCCACATTGTCACACTATATACAATTTACGATCCATTCTGTCAACTCGATTTTTCCCTTTTTTTATTTGATAAATTGGCAATTATTCTTTCCACCTATAGTCCATCTTGTCATGATGATTTGAAGAAGGCTCTTGAAAACAATATTCAGAAGTTTCTTGCATGTTCAAAATGAATTTTTTTCAACTTAAAAAGGAATCTACCTTGTCTCATACACTTTACTTCCTAAAGCATGTTATAGATTTTTTCTCTCTCTCTCTGGGTAGGATGTGGTTGTGGATACAACCACTTTTCATTATAAAATGGTGACCACATGAGTTATGATACAGTGGAACAGCTCTGAAATTAAAATAGGACAATATAATGGAATAATAATTATACATGAACCATGGGTATAAAATCTAACTGCACAAACCAAGATAAGTGGAGTTTTGTCCTGAGACTAGTGTGATTTCTCATTATGTAGTCCTTGTAAAACTTGATGGTACAAGTAAAAAAGTGATAAGAAATGAGATAAATTTAAAAAAAGTTATTTGAAAAGACCCAGGGAAAATAACTTAAACCCAATGCTTTAGAGGCAAACTATAATAGTTTGGTCAAAAATCTCAGAGAGACAAGGTACCCAGAGTGTTCATCCTTGCAGTCACATTTCTCATTGCTTAAGAAAAGTTAACAGAAGGACAAAAATTCAAGAAAATTGTTACCTTCTTGTGCAGGCAGATCTAGTTCATGCCATATATGCATAGATATCTGATAGTAATAAATGTGCTTACTATATTTATAGACACACACCCACACACACACACATACACACACACACATACATACAGGAGGGGATATATGCCAATAAAATGTTAAATGAACCCAATAGGATAAAAGTGTAGCACTATCAGCACACCACAGCTTCAATTTATAGAACACATCATACTGTGTGTCTCTATTTAGATCTTCTTGTGTTTTTCTTGAAAATGTTTTAAAAGTTTTAGTGAACTACAGTGTGTATTATACTAAATATATTCTTGTATTCATCCTTTAGTCTCGTTATTAATGGCATGTGTTGTGACACGTATGAGTTTCTTACACTTGTCATATTGCACTAGCTGGAACTGCAGTGGTTAAAATGAACTATTAGTAATACCTTGCCTTGTAGAATTTAGTAAGACTCTTTCCTTTAGACCCAGCTTCATGTCCTATAACTTGTGCAGTCACACAAACTCTCATACTTAGAAAGGTCCTGTTTTTGGTTTAAAAATCTTGAGTCACTGCCTCGAAATTTGTAATAGTTTCATCACATAAGAGTAGTCTTCTGGGACACTTGACCACGGGTAAGAGCAGAGAGAGGTATGATACGTTAGCAGTGTTTTACTATTTTGTTCACATAAGGTGTCCGTGATAGCCCTTGAGCACAGAATTCTGACCCACACTCAAAGCAATGGAATGCTGCAAGACTCCAAGAGTGTGTAAGTGTCATATCTACAAATGAGTGAGCAGTTGACAATCCCAACAGGTTGTGTTTTCAATTCAAACCAGAAAGTATTCCAACCACAAGAAGGCAATGACTTTCCAATGAACACAAATAACCTAGGAATCTTTTTATGCAAGTTTTTCTAATTTGCTTTCCTATATTAAGTACATATAATGAAAATAATGACATGGAAATTAAGGTAAGGAAAAGATAACCTATATTTCCTCTTTAGTCCTATCTTTGTTAGTACTTATTGCCCCTATTTTTGTTGTTCACTTTACCTTTGTCAGTCTTTTTTATTATTTTGTATTTCATTTATTCTATTGTTAATTGTTAATCACATTAACTATTTTATGATTATCTTAATGTGCATCTTTATGTTAGTAGTTCACTGTCCCTTACTGTATCATGTAAACAGTCTATCATGTACAGCACTAAGGCACTAAGAGGTTTTTTTGTTTGTTTTTGCTTGGTGCTGGGAATCAAACTCCGGCCCTTGTGCTTGCAAGGCAAGCACTCTAACCACTGAGCTAAATTCCCAGCCTGAGTTTTAAAAAAAGAATTAAACTTCCATATTGATAATTATCATTCTTTTGTTTATATCTTAGTTTCCATCTAATATTTTTACTTAATAAAAATACGAAATAATAATATTTTATTTTTTCATAGAATTGAATGTCTTGGTAATAAAAACCCTCAACTTTTAATTTCTGGAAAAGTATTCATAATGCTTTGATTTGTGGTCTGTAGTTTACTGGATATAAAATTGTAGGTTGGCTGTTAATTTTTTTTCTTTACACTTTGAAGATGTTTATTGCCTTGTATAGCTTGTAATGAGAAATATTCGAACTTTGTTATCTTAACCTTATTACACTACTAGATTTTATTTCAGGTATGTGTGGATTGCGTTGTAGAACAGACTGAAGCAAATGCAGGCTGGTTATCACTCATGTTTTTGCTATTAGCTCTGCAATTTTTCAGCCAAGTCTATGTCTTTGGACGAATCACTATCCTTGTTGTTAGTGAGAGTCTCATGCTGTGTTCTGGCTGCTCTTGGTATCTTGAGTTCAAGACGATCCTGTCAAGCAATAAGCCAAAGTGATCAGAGCTCTTATGTCAATTCTCTTCCTTCCACTAAGAGTTGTAGTTTTACACTGCCTATTGCACAATGTCAGACAACTCATCATTATATGATTTCACCCAGTCTTCTACTTGCTTATGGAAAAAGTCAATTCCCAGTTATTGTAAAATTTCCGCAGGTAAAATTTCCACTTTCTTTTAGTGCACTTACTGTTCTGATGTTTTTGAGTTCTGTCCAAGCCCTGACTCTAATCCTTCATCTCCTGCACCCTGCACTTTAATTTCTTTTTCTATTTCCTTTTCCTGAATCATTGCTATACCTCAGCTTTGACCATACTAGATCCCACTCTATATAGTGACACCTTGTACTGAGGATAATTTTATTTGATGAATTCTAAATTCACTGCCTTTCTTATCTCTCTGTATCATAACAAAGCATCATTCCTTTCCTATTATGGTTTGAAGTGTGTGTCGCATACAAATTCATATGTTGACATTTTAATCCCCACTATCTTAGAATGTGGCCTACTTGGGGATCAGGTCTTACCGAATAATAGATTTAAAATTAGATCATAGGATGGGCCCTTACCCAATATCACTGGTGAGATGGACGTCCACAAGCCAAGGGCTAAAGACAGACAGATGCCTCCCTTGCAGCACTCACAGGGAACCAATACTGCCAAGAAACTGCCCTTAGACTTCTAGCTTGCAGAATAGTGAGATGATGCATTGCTGATGTTTAAGCCACCTATGTTGTTGTGGTACTTTGTTAAGACATTATTATATCCCTCTGTATGTTTTAGAGGATAACCAGGAAAATTCAAAATTAACTATCATCAATTTTCTGTTGGAACATCTTATTACAAAATATATTTAAAAATTGACCATGTATTATACTGCATATAAATCAGTCCAAAACCCAGATAAGGTGTCTGCATGCATAGAAATAGTTTAACATTATATTATACATTTGCAAATGTAGCAATTTAATATTCCATTCTCTGAGTATATTTTTCATGTCCCAGTTCAGCTCAGCGATACAGAAGAAAAACACACATCATGTTTCTTGATCGATATTTGAATGTGTAATTGCTAACCTCAAAGAGTTGGTGGTTACTGTTTCTTATACATCAAACATTTTTCATCCCACCTCTTAGAAATCTGATCCATATAGGAATTCTTCCTCTCCCCCCAAATATCTACAACTACCTTATTCACTCTCACCTAATGATCTTCTCACCCCCCCATTTCATTAAAAATTAAATTAATCAGAAATGAACTTTGTCATGATATACTGCAATATTTATTCAGCTGCAGCAACTATATCTGAATTGTTGCTTTCTGGTTCGTGTGGATTAACTATATGAAGCACAACAGAAGTCTACACTTTCATTTATGTAGTGCGTCCATTCACTTCACCTGTGCAAAACTTAGCCTAGTATTTCACATTGCTTTTTAATAGACCTTCTAACTTTTCCTGGTTCCTAGATTTTACCATTTATACATAATTGTACCATGGTCTCTACATCCTTTTACAAAAGCTCTCTTACTTCCAATTCTACCTTTACCTCATGCTCTATTTTTTTTCACGTCCCTTTATAAGAACATGTCTCAGGAATAATAGTTGATACCAAAATATCATAGTCTCCGTGTCTTTGGCCAAATTCATCAATCTTTCACTCCCACTCCCTAGCACACCTTTTGTCAGTTTATCAATTAATATCCTACTATTATATCTAGTGATTATACTTCACCCTTAACAGGACCTACCAGTGGCATGTGACACATCTAAATATCCCTTGCTGCTTAGAGGAATGCCTTTCTTGGCTCGGGTGATTTATCTCTGTCTGGTTTCTTTCCTACTCCTCTGATATCTTTTCATAAAACTCAGCCTGCGATGCTCTGTTTTTCTCTTGCTCTACAACTGCTTTTTGATTCCACATAATTATATCACTTTCATCACAATGCCAATGCCTGCAAGATTGATACATGCGGTGCAGACCTTTCTGCTGAACTGCTGCCACATGCAGCCAAATGGCTCCTTTTATTTTATAAATTTGATGCTTGCTACTGTGCAACATTGTAATGTGTACGCAATATAAAATAGTTGTCTGATGTTTAGCACCGTGTCATGTTGTATTACTTCCTAATATTATCTGTGTAAGGATTAAAACAAAATTATACATCACCGAATTATGCTTCATATAAAATTCAGGACAAATTTTATCACTTTTACTGCACTTATGAATAGATATTTTATCTAAATGTTGGGGCTTCTATTTTTATTTATGTTCCTTTTTATTCTCTAATAGATTTTAAGGAGTAATAAGAGATAAATGTTACTGAACTATTTCCTCTCACCTAAGATTATAATGTGTCCTAAGACTAACTAGAAGAAATTGTAAGGTTCTACCTTTAAATATGGCTGTACCTTGACTTGGTCCTAAAGAAAGAAATAGTCACATTATATCAAACTGTCCTCTCCAGAGCAGGCGCTTGGGAGGCCAGTGAGTGAACACAAAGGAGAAGAGCCGCCTCTCAGGAACGGACCGGAGAAAGCAGGCTGTCTGTCCTGCTGTGGATGGTGTGAGTGCAACAAATGCACATTTACGTATCGTGAGATCTGTGAGAAATACTTCACTTATACACAGACTTACAACTTTCTGTATTCGATGTATACTCATATGAGGAAGACATACATCATAAATATGTGTATTTTATATTGCCGGAAGTGTCTAATAACTGGATGTGTCATTTTGTAGAACAAGTGTCCAGCACAAAGGAAAGGTAGTCGCATTATTGTTCTTGTCAAAAAAACAAAGGCTAGAATAAGACAAAGTCAAAAGTGAGCACAGTGCTGAAAGAGCATGTGTATGAAAACAGTGAAATTAACCCATAATATTCTCCTCATAATTAAAATAATACTTACTGATGCACACTGACACTAAAACTTGTATCTCATTTTCAATAATTATCTATATTTATGCAATTACATCATCCAGATTTTGAAAACTGAACTACTGAAAAGCTTATCTCACAGAAACAATAAAGCACTCTTAATTTACACCCTCCAGTGTGTCACCCTGGAGGTATGTTTCAGAATCTTCACACAGTGTTCCAGCATGAAGCTTCCTGGGCCTAAAATCATGATTTCTGTTTCATGAGAAACATTGAGCGACTTTACTATGGCACACAGATTTACATCATGATAAGGAAATTTAAGCATCACAGTTGTGAAAATATTTAACCAACCTGTATTTCTTTATTCTTACCTCTTGAAAAACAGTAGTGCCCTGATAAAATGAACATTATTACCCCGAAATATTGGAAACTGATTCATCACCCCCGAATTCGAATGAGAGCATGTGATCTTCCAGTATTACATTCTTATATACATGACAGGTTATGTCACCAGATCCAGAACAAAATTAGAAAAAAAATGGTTTCTGTTTTAAGAGATGATATTACTGTCGTACAGCAAAAAGGAGATTCTGACCAATGATGGAAGATGTATGCGCTATTGGTCCCCTGAGTTCCTACCGGCTCGTAACATGGAGCCATTGTGCTCTGTAGAAGTACACTCTGAGGTATTCATGCAATGACCAAATCGAGCAACACATTTCTCAAATGTGTCCCCATCCTTAAAGAGTACATGATTATACATTAAAATTGTGATTTTCCACTCATAGTAAATCCATTAGATGTTTCATAAATAGTTCCCTAATTAGTTTTAAACTGTGTGTTCAAATGAATAGCTGTGTTACTCTTATATATTAACAGTTGTCTCTTGAAATAATTACTATTTAGGTTTGTAAAGTATTCATTAAATGTCTGCCAAATTACTTAAAAATCATAATAGACATTTAATGGGTACTTTAAAACAGAAATAGAAATTACATTTGATTATAAGTAACCGTAGGTTTATAAAGCTATCATTATATGTCTATTAAGACCATTTAACTTAAGTGTTACATAATTAGAGAAGAGACAGGATTTTAATTGCACATTTGCAAACTGCTAGCTTGCTTTGCTAAATATTCATTTTATCCACTGAAGAAAAGTGTGAGTGAGGTATCAAGATTGCATCTATTTTTTTTATTAAGCAATTTCCACTTTGCATTCTTGGGATTAAATGATGTAACAAACGTATATTACGGGTAATAATGACAGCATAGGCACAAGTAAAAAGGGATTTGTTTTGAAAATGTATTTTCAAAAGTAGATATTTCACTTATGTCCTCTCCTTCAAGAAAAAAAAAGGGGCGGAAGAAGAGAGAGGAAGGAATAAAAAAAGAAAGAAGAAAAGAAGGAAGAAGGGAGATAAAAAGAAAGAAAGTAAAGAAAGAACTGTTGATAGGTCAAGAGCCCATGTTTCAGATTACTGATTGATATCAGTGCTGCGACCAAATAGCTGAGATAGAAAATAATTTGTATCATATTATAATTCAGTGATTACTGTCTTGTTCATAGAAAGTACATCCCAAGTTGCCGATAAAAAAGCATAACTTCCCATTAATTACTTTGCTAAGCAGTTGCTTGTCATTACAGAAGCTAAGTGGGAATTAAGAGAGACTAAATTACACTTTCATGCCTTGAAGTGTCAACTCATCTTGAAGTCAAGAATGCTACAAGAGAAGAAAGTTTGTAATTTGATTGCAGGTTCGGTTCCATAGCTAAATAAAGTACCTCAGACAGCGGGCTTTCAGAGGCACTAAAACGCCTTGTGTAAAGGTATCCACTTTTAGTTCTTCAGTATATCTCCATTAAGACACCTGAGGTTGCCTCTTGTAAAACTGAACAAGAAAACATTCTGCTGGGAGGAAATTTATTTATGTATCATTTCTTCTCAAAGTGTTTCTTCTTCCTAGGAACATTTGCATTTAAATAAGCTTTTGATTTTTTTGGAATCCATCTGCCTACACTTACTGTTTTCCCTTGAATAAACATCACCTGGCAAGCATGTTGTAAACAGTATTGAGGCTCCACTCTAACTTTAGACATTTAAAGTCAAAGGCTGGTGTGAGGTGCAGTAAGCAAGCGCTTGCCTAGCATGTACAAGACCCTGTACAAGAATGATCAGTTCAAGAAAAAAAAAATCATCTTATACATAACAGATTGACCCATTTAACTGCTAGTCTTTCCAGGTATTCCTGGTTATTCCACATAATCTTCTGAATAAGAAAACGGCATTCCTAACTCACTTAATATCTTTGGATCCATTTGTAGGAAAACTAGTAGAGATGAAGAGTGCTTAAATCAAATTTTCATGGCAATTTACTGAGTGTTCTCTATCTCATAAGAACTATTTAAAATATTCAAGTTTGCAACAGGTCCTTTAATTTTATTTTCTTTCTGGTTATATTCTAATTTCAATTATGCAAAGTGAAGCTTTTAGCATCATCTGACCACTTATCTTTAGCCTCAACTCAAGGCTGGTATTAGTCACAGGACCACGTGTGGTGTGTTCTGTATATATGGTGAACTTATTGTGGGCAACTTGAGCAGAAATGCCCAGCTAGACTGAGCCTGTGTGGTTCTGAGCATAGAAGATCCACTTGAGGATTGCTGTTGACACAGGATAAAGGAAGAAAGGAGCAGAAGCCTGGAGGTGGCTGTTTCCCAGAAGCTCTGTTGCAGCTGGTTTCCCTGAAGTGAACTCTGCTGTTCTTCTTGAAGAAGGAGCTCGGGACCTTGCTGTTGTCGAGGATGGCCGCTGTTCACTTCAGGGGAGCTCTGGTCTTCATCTCCACCGTGAGCATCATATCCTGGCTCCAGTATAGATTTCTTCAGCCTTTTAGTCCAGACACGGACGTACATGGGACATTGCTGGGGGCTCCCAGGCCTTGATTGGATCTTTCAGGTCTCCAGTGCATAGGTAGATGTTCTGTACTCTTTCTGCATTTGGCTTGTGTGTGTGAATGTTGTAACTTGTACTTGTCCTGTATTAAACCCCTTCTCTTGCAAACCACTGACTCTAGAATAGTAACTACTGCTGTATACCTTTACGTATATTGGACTTATTGAAAACCCTACTTCTTATATTCAAAAGGAGTTGTCTTTTTAATTTGTTAATTTTCATGTTTGGATTTGTTCTTGGTTTTTAATAATAAAAATTCAGATTTCGTTTGATTTGTTCTATGAGGGAAGATTAAAGGTCAGTTAACTCTCCACTGGAAACTGAATGAATTTGGACTTTATTCTCCATTACACCAGGCAGAGAGCATCAGAGTTACATCATCCCTGCTCTTATCTCTTCAGGAACAATGGCTGCATGTTGCCACTTGTGATCACCTTTCGTTACTGTTTTGTTTTGTTTTTAGGTATATTCATATAATTTCTTTTAGATGCTCATTTCCCTCCCATGGGTTTCTGCTTCAACATCTCCTGGAAGCTGTCATCCGGCAGTTCTATGTGTATTAACATGAGCAGAGTTTCCATGAAGAAAAAAAGAAACACGAGATTTATTTTACTTGTCTGAGTTCCCATGAAGGAGCCCTAACAATCTAATTAGATCATCCTTCAATCATCCTGTTTCTGCACAATTTTCTACAGAGACATATTTCTTGTTCCCTCGTTTATTTTTTCTCTTAAAGGTCCCTAAAAATTGTATAACCTCAGTCCTTAAAAATCCTGGACTGACCACTAACTGTGTGGTGATATTGTAAAGATCTGCACCAGACACTAGAGTAAGAGTTTCTAAGGGAACAATTTTGTGTTTGATTTTAATCCCCTGAGGATTAATCTTTGCTAAATCTAACAAATTAATGACATGATGTGTTCATAGATGAATTTGAAGAAAATATAGATATAGCATCCTGAAGAACACATTATATCTTGCTACAAAAGAAATATGGTCTCATAGAAGTCGAGCATTTGATTCGTATATAGAGGCAAGTGCAGTGAAACGGAAACCATAAATGGATCTTAGATTCATACACTCTGATTCCTTCCTTACTTGACTCTTATTGCAATCAGTTTTGTGGATACAGTTTGATAGACAGTCTAATAAAATCAGATAGATATTAGCATTTTTAAGCAATGGGATGGGATAAAAGGAGATAGTTATATAAAGTAGTATTGTACAGCCTAGTAAGTTGGAAATTATTGCCTAACACTTACTGATATCCATCCGTATAAACATTGAGAAATATTCTTATTGAGAAGCACATTAGTGTTCTTGGTTTTGAATAAAATAAGCCAAGAGAGAACTAAAGATGAGGTTAAATAACTTAGAAACTTGTTTTTTTTTTATTAAGTGCTTTTAAACTTTTTCATTATAGCACATAGAGACAAGTGCAGAATTAGAAAGTGTTACAGGTTGTTAACTTGTTGGTAAGTTAACACCTCTGTGTAACTATCACACAAGTCACACATCGGAGCTTTACTACCACTAGAAGGCTTCTCCCCCTCCTCTTCCAATTCATTCCTCCTCTTTCGCCTGTAGTGAGCAGAGTCTCAACTTCAAGCATCACAAAGTTATTCTGCCTGTTTTAACTCTGTCAAAGGTGAATATTACTTTGTATTTTTGTTTCCATATGAAGGCAACAGACATCCTCACCCATATGTAGTTAGAAATGTAATTTTTGTGTACATATAAACGTCATTGCAGAGAATGTATGTGCTATATGTTAGTTCACTCTGTGCACAATTAAGCTTGATTTGATAACTTATATCTCAAGCAAATGTTCAAATTTAGTAAATAATTACAGGCACGTTTTCCAAAGCAATTGTGCCAGGTGACACTCCGAGTGCAAGAATTCCAAACTAACCTCCACGTGATACTGTCATTTTTTTTCTTTATTTGTATCACAGTTTTTATCGTTATTTACTTTTATTTTTGTTATCCAACTGTAGTTGTAGTGGTATTACACTGAATTTCCATAATTACTGATAAAAGTGAATACCTCTACATTGATTAGCCCTTTGAATATCGTATATTTAAAATAATTGTTAAGCCTTTTTAAAAGAACCCATTTTCATTTAAGGTTGCCTATTTTAAAATTTATTTTGAAATAATTTTAACTTTGCAAAAGAATTTCAACACTGTATAGAACAAAACACTGTATAGAACTGCTTTCACACACCAATCCCTCAAATTTCCCCAACACGAAATTCCTACTGAATGATAGTACATTTATCAAAACTAAAAATTGGTATTTATGGAAGGATGTTAATAAAATCTCAGACTTAGTCATGTGTCAACACTTCTTCCTCTACCTAACACTATATTCAAAGATATATGGATTATGCAGTTTTCTGCGTTTTTCTTGGGGGGGTAAAATTCTCTGTTATCATTTCAGATATTTCTCCTCTCTCCATGTTCTGAACCGCGAATAAATTTTTCATGGTCAACACTTGTCTGAATAACAATACGGAGTGACTCTCTCTTACTCCTTCCCTCTCTCTTGCCCTGTTCTTCTCCTCTCCTCTCTTCCCCTCCCCTCTCCTGCACTTAGCTCTATTAATGCTAAGCACTGTATTCCTCCTGATCATCTCCAAGTCTCAAACTCAAGACATCTATGTTCGATTACTTCTCTTAAATTCACAGTAGCCTGGTATCTCTGTCAAGAAAGTAACAGAATAAGGGAGGGTTCTCAGTAGAATCCTAGGATTAGTTTCCTATTTTCAAGTTTCCTATTTTCAAATATGACATTATGTCTCTAGGTAATGTCATTATCTTTTTACTTTATTTGCTTTATTATTGTAATATTCAATTGTGTAATTTTTTAGAATATCAAAATTTATTTTCCCTAAAAATGATAGTTGAAATTAATAGGATTATTATTCTGAATAAATTAAATCTTAATGAAGATCCATAAATAGAATGCTGATTGTCACATAGTTATTGTTGTATGTTAAATACAAGTTATTATCAGAATACAAAAGAACAATTTCATGTCATAATAATCATTTGAAAAAGGCTTCCTCAAAATTGTGACACATTAGCTGGATTCTGAAAGGTATTTAGAAGTGATGCAGACAAAAAAAATCGATAAATATGGTTGATCTATTAGCACATACCACAGGACTCGTGCACCGTATTCAATCAGAGGATGCTGCAAATGGCTTGATAGAGTTGCAATGACAAATATCCAGATAGAGACAGCAGAAAAGCTACAGATAGGCAAGCCAGTTTATTGAAGACACCAGTAGTGATAAATCAAGTTTTTGGCAAGAGAGAATATACACATTGAGCATTTCGTTCAATTCCTACTTGCCTGTACATTATCTAAGAATCATGTCTGATAAGTACCCCTGAAGTATGGTTACTTAAATAACTTTAAATACACAAAAGAAAGAAAAAAGAAAAATACATACATACATACACGTGTGTGTGTGTGTGTGTGTGTGTGTGTGTGTGTGTGTGTATCTGAAAAGTTACCTGGTAATATTTGTCTGTAGAAAAGTCTCCTTATATACTCTTAAAAAAGAACTTTTAAAAGACTATATTTTTTTTCTGAATACTGGGAAAAGGAAGATTAGGATACACAGATACTTTTAGTTTTAATATCTCTGGATATATTTTCATTTCAGTCTCTGTGATTTATCTACAATGAGTTTTTAAAAGCAAAGTGAGTAAAGATTATAACATATTGGTTCTTAATATAATGTAAAAATATTTTTAAAGCAAAATCATGGAATTTTCTCTTAGACGCTTCCCAGTAATGAAATTGCTTTCCTGTAAATTGTTTACAGTATGTTCTTGAACCCTACAGTTACAATTTTGTGTGCCTCTATAAATGGACATTGATTGCGCTATTTCAAAATCATTTTTCAGTGGTATGTCTGATGTTATTTATCATGATCTTAGTCTTTATAACTTCCTTAGAGATAGTGGAGGTTAGCAACATGATTTCTGTCAGTTATATTTGAACTGACACAAGAAAGACCAAAAAATTACTACTGTAGTGAATTATATGATATTTCCTGTTAACATTGCAGATCTTTAATATGGCAACTTATGCATCAAAAACAGTTCATGGAAGATAGAAGCAAATTTCTCATAACAATACTTTTATGATTCATGTTTGAATAAATTTGGATTAAATAACAGTAACAGAAGAATATCAATTTAAAAATGAATTTAAGTGCAACTGTTAAATAGTGATAATCTCTTGTAAGGCAACAGTGCACATGTGTGTGCATGTATGTGGGCTTTCATTCTGTCATTCTTTACCACGCCTCTGCTATGCTTTAGAATCTCTAACAGAATTGCAGGAAATAGTATGGCCGCTTGAAATATTATTTTTAAGAAGCAGAAAAACTATATGGGAGAGATAACATAAAGTCCTTTTCAGAACCATATTGTCGGTTGTCCTCAGGACTTTCAATAAGTTGAATTTCTCATTAAATCTCTCACGAATACTTTATAGGAAGAATAATAATGCCATCCTTTAGCATAAACTTTTCTTACATATCTCTTGTGAATTTATATATTCTCTCATTACATTCTCAGTGTCTGTCCACTTTTCCAGACAAAATGGTGCCTTTTAGCTTTTAAATTAGAAACACAAACCTGTCTACAGATTGCTCAAAATGTAGTCTCCATTTGCAAGTGTATGCTACTCTGCTACTCAGCCTCACTGAAGTAACAAATAAACTCCTACATTTTGGTATCTTAAAATAAATATTATTTTTTCATAGTGTCACATAAGAATTCCTGGCCAATGGTAATTGTTCTTCAGGCTGGAAGTCAACCGTGCTCTATCGCTTGTAACCTCCTGCCCTTTGACTGCAGCTGTAGCAGCAGCTCCTGTGCCCTGACACAAAGGAAATGATGTCAAATCGGAATCACTAAAACCCGAGGGATCTTACTAAGTGTTAAGCTTTTCTAACGACTTTAAGTAGCAATTGAGCTATTGAGATGAACAGAGCATGTTCCTGGATACAAATAGAGGCTTTCCGGTCCTCCGTTCCTGTACTGGATATGCATTTTGTTGGCTAGAAAAATTGATCAAATCTCTAAATGAGAACCATGTATCTCTATATAACAAGTCTCGCTCAGCTTTAACCTGTGAATCGGCTCAATTTACCCTGCAAGAGCTGCATAGCTTAGAAGCCATTTTCTAAACAGTTCTGTCTCATAAATCCTTAAATTTTATTTGCTTACACACGTTTATACAAGGATAGCCTGTGCATTAGTCAGATTTCCTGTAGCCAGAATACGTTATCCATACATGTTATTTAAAGGAGGAGAGGTTTAATTTGGCTCATAGCTTCAAGTCCACATTTGACTGGTTCCAAGGCAGCGACGTCATGACAGAGGGGTGTGGTGGAGCAAAGATCCCTAGTTCACTGCGGCTGGGACGCTGAACAGCCCCCAAGGCCATACTTCCACTATTCAAGCAGCTGTCCCCAGAAAGGTGTTTTACCACCTCCCTCTCTGGTTCTAAGCAGCCAGGTTGACACAATTAAAGTTAACTACCACCACAGCCTTCTAGAAACACTCTGGAGATAAGATCTGTTCCGGAATATCATTAGTTTGTTTACATAGCTGTCCCACTGGGAGATAATTAGATCAGGAAGAAAAGAGAATAGAATCTTCGCCATATTTCATTAATTTATCATTCTTCCTGCCATTACCAACACATACTTATTTCTCTTATTCAGGCTTATTTTTCCAACTGAATTTTCTTTTCCTTTATAAATAGTTTTTTTATTATTATTTTTTTAACCAAGAACATGTATTGGTACATTTTCCATATATTGATCACATTTAACATGTTTGTTTAACACATTTAACACATTGTACCTGCACGTGGTGTCTCTTGGTTCTCCCCCCTTTATCCTCCCCTCTCTTCTGTTCCTTCCATCCTATAAATAGTTTTTAAAATAAGCAATTTCTACCCCCAAAAAAACAATCCCACAATGGTTTATTTTGGGGATTGCATTGATTCTAAAGAAAAATTCAGACTACATTGACATTTTTACAAAATCTAGTCTTCTCAGAACCTGGCATATGTCTCCATTTATTTATAGTCTTCAATTTTTCTAAACAGTATTTTAGTTTTTTATGTAGTCTTTCTCAGTCTATAGCTTCCACCTTGTTGGTCAAAGTGATTCTTCTAATACTACTCATTCCAATAGCATTCCAGAGTCAAAGAAGGAAGAAATGAGAAAAGAATGTTACTTCACCACAGAACTTGCTTATTCATTTATGTGTGCACGCATATGTGTGTGTGTGTGTGTGTGTGTGTGTGTGTGTGTGTGTACCATCGGCCAGAAATTACAGGCTTACCACCACATATGAGAGTAACCAAGAAATATGCGTTATGTACATACACCAACTCCTCAAAATGAATGTGATCATTATGTACTGTAAACATATACTAGTAAAAGTAATTTTTTTTTTAATTTTAAATATTAAAGAGTAATGATGTCTATTTAGGGAAGACATTTATACAAGTTTTATTAAAGTAAAATGGATTTTAGAGGATGAATAATAATCTTTATAAAAATTACTGGATGCATAGTAAGAAAAAATATGTAATTTATCAAAGTAAACTTTACGTTATGCAAATTTTCAAAACAATCCTCATCTGTAACGAGCAGACTTTCCTTTTGGCAAAACAACAAAAATATTACTGATGCTGTCTTAATCGATGCCCTTTTCAAAATTTAAAAGCCTGATTACGAGGTTTATTTATTTAAATTAGAAAGCAGTAAGACTGTTGCAAAAAGTATTGCCACTTGTTGTTACAGAAGTTAACACAATTCCAGGACAGGAAAACATTACAGACTGTTTGTTGTAATATTTGACAGTTGAATGTTTTAAAAGTTCATTGTGCTGACCACATTTATCAGGAAATCTTATTTGCAAAATTTGTACACATTTACTATTTTTCCTAGTCTATCATCTCTTGGACAACTTTGCAGTACATGCCATCTAAGTCACTGTAGACTTTAATTGCATGCATTTTATGGCTGCTGTCAACCTAAGTGTAAAAAGATTAATCACTTCTGCACTTAGTGAACATACTAGGACCTTTTAAAGATTTAATCTTGTTCATTTTTCTAAAAGGTTCATTGGAATGCACAGCAGTATATTTTGATTGACTACCTTTCCCATTATTTTAGTGGTCAGACTAAAAGCAAGAACATTTATCAACAGGAAGAAAAAAATTCATTTGGAATACAACACACCAGGGAGTAATAACAGTGAATAAAACAGTTGCAATTTAAAGACCTTTGCATTATTTTAAATAAAATGGCAAAGAAATAACCTATACTAAGTAAGGTAAATATCTATTTTTAAAAGATTAGACAGTCATATATTTAGAAGCAAAAGTTTCAGGCCACCAGAACATGTTTTGTGCTCTTGATATCCACTTGAGTCAAACTGCAAGAGGCTGTTGTACCTAAAGTTGACTTGAGCGATAAGTAGAACTCTCTGTAGATTTTTGTCATCCTGTTCCCATTTCTGTGCTTGTATCTATTACCCCTGCCTGGTTACCTCCTTTACTTTGTTCTAGGACATTGCATCCTATGTTGCTCGAAGGACTTTCAGTCACTCTGGAGGAAGATATGTATTACCAATGTCCATTCATGATATTCCTTCCAGAATATTAGTTAAAATTTAACACCTAATTTTAGACTTTTGCTATTTAAAATAGATTCTGGAAATACATGTCTGCGATGTGTAGTCATTACAAACTATATATAGATATATAGATATATATCTATATATATCTAGGTTGCTGAATAGAAGAACATATAACAGTTTCAAATACTGATTGACCTAAGCATGGAAAATGTCCTCCTTTACAAATTTATTACAAACAAATAAAGAAAACCATCCAAGATGTGGTGTGCTAGAGTGGACAGGTGAAATTAGAGCACCAGAGGCTCAAGTCATTCTTCCAAGATTGCTACGATTATTCTGCCTTCTTGATATTTTCCAATTTTGTGTGGACCCTTCCTCTCTCTAACTTCCTGTCTGCCATGAATTGAGTCTTTATTCCCCCGAGGACCCCCAGCATGGTGTTCTATTTTGATACCTTTCCAAAAGCAACAGAAATAACTGACCATGAACCAAAACCTCTGAAAACGTGATCTAAAATAAATCTTTTCCCCAGGAAGGTTATCTCAGATATTTTGTCATAACAACGGAAAGGTGAACGATACACAAGGAAAATATTCACTGCAGTATATTACTTAATGATGCTAGAGGATGTTCTTGTCAGCCCTTCAAAGACTGGATGGACTACACATCCACATTGTGGAATCATTTCCATAGGCAAAAGGGTAATAGGTACAGCATTGCTTTTTGATATTTGTCTTCCATTTTACTTATTTCCTTTTAGTAATGAACTCTCTCAAATTTATAGGCCCAGTGCTCACATATCTTCAGGTATTGCAGAATTTAAAATATTGTGTATATCATCCTAAAAAGAATATTATTTAAGTTATTCAGTTTGAGTATCACTATTTTTTTTCTGGAAGCAAGAATTAAATTCTGCATTTCTTCCATAGCACCTGCCACAACTATTCTGTGTCAAACATAGCACTGTCTTAGTAAATCACCACATTTTTCGGTCTAGCCAAACACATATTCCCTGAATGCCATTTTCCCTGCTTCTTTGGACCAAAAAATGACTATTCAAAAGTCTACATCAGTTATTTTGCAAGCATAATAACCCTGAATATGCTACCACCAACTCCATGTTTTGTCTCATTCAAAACTGAACTGGAGTAAGGATATCAGAACAACACTGAACACTACAATGAGCATGTACAAACAAATGTGCCTACAGTGTGAGTATATTGTACATATATTCCTCTATGAAGCATGTTAAGATCGTTCTAGATGTATGCAAGATAATTTCGGATTTAATATGATCCAGAAATCCTATTTTGTATGAAATGAACAAATAAATATCACACATTTATACTAATAGATGTCCAGTGCCTTGTGGAAAATGCCTCTTATAAAAGACAAAGTATTCATTGCTGTATCATCAGAATAATAAAATGAACACAAACATCTAAAATAAATTTTCTATGATTACAGGAACTAAGGAACAAAAACAAAGAGATTATCAGGTAAAATATTTTTTACTTGAGTTCCTTTTTTCAAACAAATATCATTTTTTTCTGTCCTTCTTATAAATGAGACAATTTCAATTTGAATTTTATCCTAGTCTATATCCAGTCTATTTAAAATCTGTATATTTACAAAGAAGTTCCTTAAATGCATAATGACTACTATGTTTTTGGGGGGAGTTGTTTGTTTTGGGTGATTTTTTTTTTGTTATTTTGTTTTGTTTTGTTTTGGTTGAGGCAGGGTCTTACTTAGTTCATGCTGGCCTTGAACCCACTATGCACCCTAGGCTGGCCTCAGCAGGCCCCAAACTCGAGGCGATTGACCTGCCTCAGCCTCCCAAGTGCTGGGATTATAGGCATGTGCTACCACACCTGGCCACTACGCTGTTTTTAAGTCTATTGTTATTAAGTCTTTTGTCTTTCTTGTTATATAACCAACAATACAGTATTTAACGGAAAGCGAACATTCCTCTCCCACAAAAGTCTACCGTGTGTTGTTGGTTATCTACTTCCCTTTTTCCAGGACCCACATTCTATAGAGCAGAACAGCAATCAATAGAATTCAATCCTATCATCTTATTTCGAGTAGTATACTGTCACTGACCAGTATGTGGAACACTCTATCACTCTGTTTATTTATGTATTTTAAAAGTCAGTCATACACAGTACAATACAAAAGTGAAATAGCCGGTCCTGTATCCCTACCGATTCTTACCGCCATTAGCACCCACTCGCTCGTCCCTTCAGTCTGTACGTGGTACTTGTTTTCTCTGCATCCTTCCAGTAGTAGGATGTGCGGATGCAGGAATATTGATATGTCTTTTCTGAAAGAATATTTACCTTTCTTTTCTTTTTTAATTCTTATTTTTCTAGCTTCTTTGATTAGTTTCTGTTCTATTAGTAAATGCTCTCGATACACAATGATGACATTCACCGTGAGGAGTTGGTACAGAAATATATAGCTTCTCAATCGTTTTTCCTCCCCTTGTCCTCCCCATCCCTTACCATCCCCCCATCTCTAGATTCCCATCCGAAGTTCAGACTCTGTAATATATTTGTACATAGAAATGTTACCTACACATCAAAAAAAAAAAAAGACTCTTCTAACATATTGCAATATGTATGGATCTCAAATAATTTTACAGAGTGAAAGAAGTCATACAGAAAAAAAGTACATGCTGGTTCCTATTATGAAAAATTCTGGAAAGTGCAAAGTAATCTATATACAGTAAGAGACACAAATGCATAGCTCAGGTCAAGGGTGAGAGTAGTGTACATAAACAGGAAGGGTTATTTAGCAGCACAAAGACACTCTTGTAGTTGATGTACATGACTTATTCATTATCAAGATGCTATTATCTTTCTTTTTAAAACCTTTCTTTTTATTATGGCATGTTTGCAGTATATAACGATTACATTCATTGTGGGGACTTGGTACTTGTACAAAACACATCTTAATTCTTCAGTTCACCCTCCTTCTCTCTCCTCCCTCACCCCTCAATATCTTTAGGTTGCCACTTTAAATACACGACATTTTATTCCTTCGAGGCAATAAAAACTCTAGTATTGAATTATACCTAGATATTTCACTTAGTAATTAGGATGCTCCTATATGTTCTTGAATTAAATATGAATTGTAAAAGTATTTGTTATCTATGATAAAAACACATATTTTCTCTAGACAAATAAGCTTCTTGGATACAATACTCCAAAGATTCACTGACTACTTGAAATTTTTAAAATCGTCAGTGCACTGTGGGTAGGGACACTTAAAAGAGACCCTCTTGCTCGTTTCTAAAGGCAGTCATATTTTAGTGCTGAGAGAGGGACATCTTTATAGGTTCTATGGGATGCCATAGAATTTTTAGCTTGGAATTTTCATCTAATGAATTAAATTTATTAAGCCAAGGAGACATTATAATTGGCCATTTCTGTAAGCTGGACATAACCTGAAAATTCATGGATTTTTATGTTCATAGAGAGAATTAACTGAATATATTATTTTAGGAAGTACTTTCTAACATTTTAATAAAAATATTTATAGGCCTGTAATTCTCAATTTAAGAAAACCTGCATTATTTTCAAATAACAAAGTACATACACATATATAATATAAAACAACTTACAACTCAATGATCCTATTTTAAAAATAAGAGAATTTCTCTGGTGTGTTTTATTCCTAAAGGTTAAATTTCACCAAGATGTGCCAACAAATATTATCTATAAACATGTTAGTTTCTCAATTACAAATTACCAGACACTGGGCCAAAAACACAGACAACATATATTCAGATATTTAGATATTGAATATTTAGATACTGAAGAAGAGGGAAGGAGAAAAGTAGACATAAAGTAGCATAATTTGAATAATCACATTGAAGTTTCTAACATATATACCTAAGTAGATTTCCTTTCCTATGTGTAATATAATGATACTTTAAGACGCATATGAGACATCATAGAAATTGTATTAGACTCAAGAGAGGTTTTAAGGAAGGAAAAGATTGTTCATTATAAAACCATGACAGTTAAGGTGGACTGCCACCTTTACTTGCTGGAAGCTGACCCGAGGAGTTAGTAGAGCAGACTTCAGGGCGTTTCTGGGTGGGCCACAGAAGTGTGAGCTCCAGGCTCTGTGTTCAGCCCCATCCCTCCTCACAGGCACTGCTCCTGTGCCCTGCTTCCACCTGGGAGCCCACAGACCACAGACTGACTCTCCTGGAACCCTGAGCCACATTAAATCTTTCCTCCTTAAATTGTGGGTATTGGGAATGATATCCCAGCTATGGGAACATCCGCTAATTCACAACTACCCTCTAGAGTGATCTAAATGCTAGCTGAAAAAATATTTCTTAAATTGAGTATTTTATTTATTTTAAACGTCCCCCTTTTTGGAAGGCCTTTATTTTACTCAGCACATCCACTTCCCAGCCTATACTTTTGTTATGCATCTATTGTGTTTTGATGTTGGAAGTATTTGGAAACTTCCTGTTAAGAGACACTCACTCTCAAGCTAGTCATTTGGTTTATATTCTCTACACAAGGAAGGTCACATATCAGGTTAATGGTATCTCAGTTTGTTTGTTATTCTATTCTAAAAATTGAACATCATGTCAGTGGCATCTGTAAATGTAAAATTTTTTTGAAATATTGTTACATTAGTAATATTCAATGTGAAATCCTGGAAAGAACAGGGTAAGTAGAGAGGACTTGAAAGCCAGAGACTGACGGGAATTTAGCCACAAAACAAATGATGACTATTCTCAAGGGTAGCCACTTCTCTTCCCAAGACTGTCGAGGGGAGATTATTAACTCATACACATTTTTAAAAATAGACTAGAATTCTCAGGACACAGAAGATACAATCCTATGTACTTTAAAGTTGCAATTTATTCAGATAAGTAATAAACGTGTTTTAATACTTTTACCTTTACTGCTATTTATCAATTAAAATATTTTCTTTCATTCATATAAAATGTTCCCTAGTTTCCACAGAGTAGTTTTTTGAAGCATAAAATTCTATTAGCTTGCATCAGGTAAACAGAATTAATAATGTAAAATTCCATTAAGTTTTACTAATAACTGCCTTAGACATATTAAAATAATTGTAATGTTTCAAATTTAGTTTTAATTGAAATTATTTTTAATTAAAATTTATATCTAGAGAGTAATTTAAAAAATAAACTACTTTGAGTTAGCACTCATTTTGTATGAGTACTTACATTTCATCTTATAGCTTTCCTATACTTTTTCAAATTATCTGATTTTAAAAATAATTTTATCAAAATATTTTAAGTTCAAGCATTATTTCCTCTGAGAAAGTTATTATTATAACAGTATAGCCAAAAACTTTTTTTTTATTCTTAACTTTGCACAAATTTGGTAAGGATTCATCTTATAGATTCAGCATAATTTTTTATCATTTTAAATTATTTACTTTCCATCATTCCAAATGTTTAAAGTCTGATGTAAACTGCAATCTAGCAATAGA
The DNA here is from genome assembly GCA_004026905.1 of Hystrix cristata. Lineage (NCBI taxonomy): Eukaryota > Metazoa > Chordata > Mammalia > Rodentia > Hystricidae > Hystrix > Hystrix cristata. Next base: position 9,141 of record PVJO010002739.1, on the reverse strand, counting down.
TTTATGGGCACACTTCTAAATACATTTTCCATTTCTCTGAATAACAATTCACTTGGCTTTGCAATAGATCAAGTTTTGACATAAATTGTGGATGTGATATTGCATGTCATGGCAGTGTATTGCACTTATCAAAGTCTCTTCAATGAAATAAAAAAGTGCTTCACATTTTAAGTAGTAAATTCCCTCAAATCTTGTTTTAAAGTACACACTGTAAGTGAATTATAAATATAATACTCAAGACATTTGGAAGCTTAATATATCAAAAGCAATATAATACCATAGAAAAATAGGACTCGGGTGGATCTAAAATTTCATCTAGTCCAACCAAGGTTCTAAAAACTAAACTCTATGCTATCCCCATTAAGTTTCCAGCAGAGGTGTATCTGATCACTTCCAACTATGTGGAAATATGAATCTTCAGGTAATCACTTCATCTCAAGATATTGGTTCCAACCACTAGGCATATTTCCAACCTTATAAGACCATAAATATCAAATTAAAATGAATCTCCCCTTCCCTATGGGGGTTCATATGTCTAGAAACACTGTAGTGAAATATTTTATCACCTCTTTTAATTGCAATTTCAGTGTCTCTTAGTTACTTTCTCATTGCTAAGACATAATACCTGGCACTCATAATACTGAGGAAAAAAGGTTGATTTTGGTTCACGGTATGCACTTAGTCCATGTTGGCTGGATCCAAAACAGGGTGGTATGGGAGAGGGGCATGGAAGGAGAAACAGTCCATGGGGTGGCAGTCAAGAAGCAGAGTGTAAAAGGAAAAGCAGGGAAGAGAAAAACCCTTGCAGGCCATCCCCCATTGACCCACCTTCACCTCCTAACATCACATTTAGCTGTAAACTCATCAGTGGACTAATCCACTGAATCCATTGAGGAGTATCACAGTCTCATGGTCCAAACATGTCTCCAGATCCCCACCTAGGAAAACATGAGGCTTTGCAGGACATCCAGATGCAAACTCTAACATAGTGTATACAAGACTCTTTCCAATAAGCTTTGTTTTGCTTTAAACACAACCCAATTCTGCTAGATGTTTTTAAATCTATCACATTCATTATAAAAGCAGTTCTCTACATGGAGTCTAACCAAAACCAATTAGAGGTAGAAAATCATCTTCCTCAAGAAGTACACTGTGCTGCACCCATGATCTTTGACAAAGAGCAATTCGCTTGCATTATGTCCGAGCATGCTGGCTAATACAATCCTTACATGTCTTTCACACGTGCTTCCAAAACTGCTTGTTTCTTGCACTGTGAACCTGTGTGGTTGGCATTAGAAACTGAAGTAGAGAGTTTTGTAATCCATTAAGATTAACCATTAATGAAAATGGGGACGCCGTTTCATGAAAACATGGATCTCACACTTATTATCTGAAGTTATTTTACCTGCATTAAAAACTAATTCACAGCATTAAAATTTATACAGTGCATACAGGAAGAACCTGACAGAATCTCAGTGACCTCAGTGACCCTCACACTATTGGATTGGGGATTCAATTTCCAATACATAAATGTGGGAGGACATATTCACACCACAGCAAAAGGCTTACAAATTGGAAGAAGTTGGCAATTGATAGGTTAGGTTTTAAACTAATTTAGGTTTTAAACTATAGATTAGACTATAATGTGTTTGAAAGTCAAGTGAGGACATGTGAGCATGAGATACTTTTGGAAAGAGCTCCAGTAAATGAGAGTCTAAAACAGCACTAATGAGACCGAGTGCACACAGGATAAGAAAAACCAGTGCTAAACCTGACAGAGTCTCAGTGACCTCGGCTGGTTAGATGTGTGTCTACATGCAGAAGGAAGATGCCGGTTGCTCCAGGAAATCAAACCAAATTCCCAGGGAGAGGTAAGGGGATGGCATCACAGGTCAGAGAATTGAGTTGCATTTGGAAAACAGGAGTAGATTATTTTGATGTTTAAAGGAAGAAGTCATGCTAAAGTGCAGGTGCAGATAAATGTGAGACTGGAGATAGTCAAATATCACTAAATTCCTGCCGCATCAGTTGGATTTTCCTATGGAAAGGAAAGGAGAATAATCTGGCAAATGTGAAAAAATTGAGATTATGAGCTTTAAGAACACAGAAATTTTGACAGGATTTCTGGAGCTAGCCAGATAGCGATCTTTCCAGAAACACGCTACATGATGATTCAGCAGTGTTGACTGATTGGGGATTGAAATTTCTTAACTTCAACCCGACTGATGACATTTTAAAGCACACAGGAATATAGAATAGTCTAAAAGTTTGAAAGGATTTTATTTGGGAAAGACAGAACAAAGTGGGACAATACTATTTGTCCACATTATCCACAATATCTTCGTGCCAGTTCAATTCTCCATCTAGTTTCCTTTATATACTTATTTCTCTGCCATTTCATATGTTTCCTGTTGGTACCCAAAAGAACGTTTATCCCTTCCTATATTTGTCCAAAAGATAAACAACATTAAAAGCACAACCATGACTTCTGCATGAAGTTTTCCTTAAATATTGCAACAATGATCTGTGCTTTCCTTGGAAATAATATTGCATATATAATTAATACTGATGTTTGATTCTTGATTGTTCTAATTGCTCGTATGTGCTAGACTTGTGGCGTAATTGAATGCCTAGACATTTACCTTAGGTTTTGTGTCTTTCAGTTTCCTTTGACAATAGCATTTTATATATGTATAAATAAATGTTGTCTAATTTCCTATTATTCATTCAAGACAAATAACTCTTTCCCAGTGTGTATTACAGAGCAAGGATCAATAAAAATTTCCTTACAAGACAAGATAGAAAATAGGTTCAACTTTTCATAACAAATATCTCCACTGCAACTAATCAACTTATTGTTGCTGTGTAAAATAGTCATAAACAACAAGGCAATGAATAGGTCTAGCTATGTTACAATAAAGTATTTTTTATGAACACAGAGATTTCTATTTCAGATAATTTTGACCCAGCAAGTGATATTCTTCTTCTGATTTTATTCAGTCATGGTTAAGTGTATAGACCATTCTTAATGTGTGGGTCATAGAGAAAGAAATAGCAGGTCAGATTTTGCTCGTGGGCCATAGCTCTGTCAATTCTGCTATTAGATCGAGATTTCTAACATACAAAAATTTGAAGACTGTTAAACAGTAAATCCTTATATGAATTTTAGCTCTATATATTATATAAAATTTTAAACGTAGGAGATAGCTTCAGTGATTTTTTTTTGATTTATCAGCTCATGTAAGGGTGTGCAGGCACATGGGTTGAAGCATTCAGCACTGAGGTATGTCACAGGACATCTCCAAGCCTCCGTTTTCCCAACTATGTCATTAGAAATAGCTCTCTAATAGGTCATACATTATCTTATTTAGAAAAATGCCTGGAAAATAATTAAAAAGTCAGCAGACACTAGATTTTAAAATAAGGTTATTAAAACATCCAGATTAGTGTTATTAAGAAATCATGATATTAACATATACACGTAAATTCAGATGTAAGTTGTTGGTAAAGTTAACATTGTAAATGGAAATAGTAATACATATTCTTTAGTTTTTAAAATGTTGAAATCTTATTATGCATGCAAAATGCAACATTTAAACTATAATTTTAAAACAATCATAATTACTTATGTGAAATAAAGTCATGAGAAATATCCAGTATTTAATGTAAAAATAAGCTCTGTCACTGATTGCATTATCATTCTAAAGTCAAGAAACAGGCATGTGACAATTTTGATATCGACTACTCGAGACGTAAGTCTAAATGATGTTTATTAAGTGATGACACATCATACAAACCAGGAAATGTCTGGTATAGTAATCTTAAATTCAAGCAGTAGGAAAAAATATCTTTGAGTCTATAGTGGATTCTGCATAAATAAATCATATCTATGAATAATTGTATAGGCCGTTCAATTCATGTAGCATAAAATATAAAGGGACAATTTGATAGGTTGTTATCCATTTTATAAAACACTCTTTCAGCCAAATATATACCATTTCTCATTTTTTAAATGATTTGTAGTAAAGGATGAGTGTATCTTTGAAATATTTAAAGCCTAGGACTGTCTTATGTCAAAATACATGAACAAAGATAAAACAAGGCTGGTAGGTTTTAAACAGTAAAAGTCAATATTTAAGCAACAAATAAATAAGAGACATTTGTGGGGGGAAGAGCAACATATCTTTCCTTTGGCAGCTGATGACTGTCAGAATTAAAATTAAAAATCTGACCTCATGATTTCAATGTTTATGAACTTAGTCTTTTTGCATTTCTTTTCAATATTTTAAAATTAGTGCATGATTGCTTTACATAATGATTGCATTCCTCATAGGGAGTTGGTACACGTACGTAACACATCTTAATTCTTGTCATCCACATCCTTTCTGCATGCTCCTCCCTCCCTCTGTTTCTTGCCCCCTTCCCTTTTGCAAAAAAAACCCAAAAACTAAAAAAAAAAAAAAACTATCTCCCTATTTATATTTATTATTATCATCTTTTATTTTGCTCTTTATATATACTCTCAGTTTCTCATATAAAAGAAACAATGCAATAGTTGAGCTTGATAACTTATGTTTCATAAATTCTACTTAAGGCTGATGACACAGTAAGTGTTGTAAACAAAAGGCACCAAAACATCACATCATATTCTGGAGAGGTTTAGAGAGATCAGGTTAGGCACTGGAGAGGGAAGCAGAAAGTTGAGCACAATAAACAATTTCTATATTTAGGTTCAAGGCTATTGTGAAACAACATTTAAAAAACAGCCAATTTTGTAACATTTTAAAATGTATAAAAATTTCTCATTTACAATTTAATGGGAATTATTTTATCATACTTTTTTGAAAAATTAAAGTATCAAGAGGTGAATTAATTGATGATGTGAGAATGATTAAGAAGCACCTTTTAACCTCCTCATACATTATTTTCATAAGTTTCAAAAATGTTACCATCAAAAGCTTTGAGATAATAATTTCATTCTACCCCAATCATCACAAATATTAGTATAGAAGACCTAAATAATAGAAATCTAAACATCTTTTTCATATATATCATCAAATGGAAAAATGAAATAGAGTGTGTGTTCAGTAGTGAATCACATATCTAAAGCCAACTAATGCTTGAAAATGACAACAGAAATATATAGTGAAGTATGGACAGCCACTTCATTAAATGATGTTAGAAAAACTAGACAAAACCATATCCAGAATGAAACTTGGCCTTTATATCTTACCATACAGAAAAATCAATGCAAAATAGATTCCAAATCTAAATGTGAGCTCAAAAATTTAAAACTGTTAGAAGAAAACACAAGGAAAACACTTTAAGACATTGGTTGGTACAGAAAATGACTTTTGGGTAAGACCCCCAAATAAAAAGCAACTGAAGCAAAAATAGAAATTAGAGTCTATCAAACTAAGAAGCTTTTGCACATCCAAGGAAACAAGCAAAGAAGCAGGAGACAATGTACAGAATGAAAGAAAATATTTGCAAACTGTTCATCCAACAGAATTAATATCCAGAATGTATATAGACCTACAAAAACTCAATAATCAGGACCCAGTAAAAACTCAGTATAAAATTGAATCAATCGTCTCAGGCTGCAGCCTGGGGCAGACCACTTGTCTAGCATATGTGAGGTTCGGTGTTCAATCTCCAGCACCACAAGGAAAAAGGGCAAACGATCCAAGCAAAAATTTCCCAAAAGAAGAAATGCAATTGCCAAAATAAAACCCAAGGAAGAATGAAATCCTCTCATAAAGGCAGATACCACATGTTATTTCTCATATGTAGAAGCTTAAAAACATATTTCAATGACAAAAGAGTAGAATAATTAGTAACTAGGAAGGAAATACACAAAACAGATGGAAGAAACATGCTTTAGAATGCTACAGCACAGTCAGAGGGTGCTAAGTCACCATAATCTGTTACATATTTTATGAAGAATTAGAAGAGACGAGCTTGAAAGCACTAAACATTTATCAATGACACTAATTACCCTTCCTAGTTTGATTAATACACATTTCATGATGTACTGAAATTTCACACTGTACTTCATTAGTATTTACACATTACATATTAGTTAAAAAGAAAAAATGTAATGAGAACACAAGGTTGTCACAAATATTAATGCATTAATTCAGCATAACATTCCTAAAATGCATCAAAATTATTGATTCATATAGTATGCTGGGTCTACAATGTAACCCAAATCCATAATGTGTTAAAGATTTGGTCCGCGGCTTGGAGCTATAGAGGTGGTAGTACTTATAAGAGAGGGGAACTAAAGAATCACTGGCGACACACCTTTGAAGGGGCCAGTAGGACACCAGCCACTTCTTTTTTTATCCCTTGTGTTTCCTGACCCTGAGTTGAATAGCTTTGCTATACCATGTGCTCCTTACCATGATGTACTGCACTGTCACAAGCCCAAAAAGAAGAAGAGGACATGGGTTATAAAATTCTAAACTTAGAGGCCAAATAAAACTTTTCTCTCTGTAAGATGAGTATACCACGCATTTGTTGCAGTGATGCTTACTAACACAGATGCTAATGTGGACAGCTCCTACTTAATTAGAGATATTTGTAAAATACGTAACTCTTGAAGGATTAGCTATTTCCACTTTCTCTGCTAGCTTTTGTTTTCCCAACAATTTTAGAAAGTGTCTGTTTCCAAGAATACATACCCATTAAAGTGACTATTAAAATAAAAAAGTTTAATATCAAAGAGTATTATGAAACAGTAACAGATTTTCCTCAGATGTCTTATATAGATGACTGTGGGCTAACAAAGTAAACCAAAAAATATGGGTTAACAGGACAAAGGCAAAAATTTAACTAATGTTTTTTAACTAATGTTTGCTTCAGAGTTCACAACAAAAATTGAAACTCAAAGCTGTTGGACTTGGGTTTGTGTACCATTTTGTAAAGGAAAGAAGATTTGGACTTTAAGTGACTATGCATTTTGGGGGAAAAAACTAGAGGAATTATAGGAGAAAACAATGGAAGATAAGGTGGGATTGTGCATACTTATCATGGTGTTGACCCTCATCTCTGGTGAGAAACACTTCTGTACTCTTCCTGATATGTGAGAGGGGCACATTCGCAAGGCAAAAATCGTGACCTTCACAAAGCAAAAATTTACCCACCTTTTAACCAGAGAAACAGAAAAAATAAAATTCTTTCTGCATCTTTTGATTATCAATTGCCTTTGGCAGTAAACAATCTTTATTCCAAAACGGTGCATAGTACACTGGCAGATTCGGGATCCCTTGAGTACTTAATAGCCTTTTTGCCTAAATTTTGTAATCATAAATAATCAAGTATACTAACATACACATACTACTACAATTTTAACATTTATTAAGAAAACCAAGGTTAACATTGCTTCCCAAGGTCCAAATTCAAAATGGTATTTAAAGATATATCTGGTATTCAGACTGACACTTGTCTGGATGTAGCCTTCCAAATCACTCCGCAATTGCCGTATAAGCTAGTCTCACATTTATGTAGCTCATTATGATACAAGAAGTAATGAATCTGGTGGGAAAAACTCATTTACATTTTCATTGTGCTGTTATCATATTTAGTTTTCATTTATTGCCTTATGCACTCAACTATAATTTTTGTTGTTACATTGTTTAAATGCCAGTAACCAGATAAGTGATAAACAAGTTGGCATGAGGTTATCATTTCCTGTAGAAAGATATTCCTTAAAAATATTCCCTAGTGTTCAGGCAGCAGATGGCATCTAATAAGTTAAACTCCTATTGCGGTCATGAGTGAACGATGATTAAATTTTAAATCAAATCATGTTCTCAGAAGAAGCTTGATATCTTGCTTTATTTGATAATTACACTGTGAATGGTCCAAGTCTTAGAAGTAATCAATGCCATTCCATGTGTCTTTACATTTGACAAGAAACGCTCATTTGCAAGCTTTCACAGATAATCAACAAGACATGGAATTATAAAACTCTGTTTACTATTTAACAATTCAAAATACATGGAGTTCTTAACATATGTTGAGCTATGAAGCAGGTGAAAGAGATAGCTAATAAATAGATGATTCTTCCTACAAGTAAATCCCAATAAAGGAAAATAGCTTTGAAGGTAAGACTCCACAATGGCACAGGGACCTGAAACCCTAAAGAACAAGCAGTTATGATCCAATGAAGGAAATAAAATACATTCTGAGTCATGCTGGAGATTGACTGTAAGAGATAATTACGAAGTATTAGATGATTTTTGGGAAGATTTTTAAGGCAAAAAACAAACAAATAACAAAAACAAAAACAAAAAACCCTGTATTACCTGGATCAGAAACTCAATAGGATAATTAGAAGTTTATAAATCCTTTTTCTCAACAGGGGTTCTGTGATGTATTCTTCATTTACTACGTGACAGTACTAGAACTTGCATTGGTAGAAAATACAAAATAAAATTCATGACTATATTCATGAGAGAGCAGAAAATACACAATTACAAAGATAACATTTATAAGACAATAAATTCGTCAAAACTTAAAAATAAATCCAGCAAAGTATACAAATTAGCTCTATACACATTTTACATATCACCAAGACAATCTAAATCATAAATAAATAAAGGAATACACTATAATTACATACTGGAAGAATCTTTCCCATAAATGACATCAGTTGTTCTGATTTAAACTTGTAATTCAATTCTACTCAGAATCTCAGTGGCTGTGCTTTTCTTCTGCCATAACTGACAAGCTAGCTCTAAACTTTATATCGAAAGGAAAACTGTCAAGAATAAACAAGGGACTCTCGAGGAACATAAACAACATTGGAAAAATCATATTACTGAATTTCAGGCCTTATTATACAGCTAAGTGAATTAAAACTGTATGGTATTTTTCACAATGATGAAAACTAGAGTAAAGGATTCAAAAAGGACCCTCAAGAAATGATTGGCATGCACAATATTTGACTAATGACAAAAATAAAGGTGCAGAGAAAAGAAATGAAAAGATTTTAAATATATTATGTTGAATCAAACAAATATTAGAAGAAAAAAGTTGTATATTGACCTCTTTCTGATACTATAGGAAAGCAATGATTTCACATATTTTATAGAATGAAAGGTGAAAGGTAAATAGCACAATTTCTTTTTTTTT